>OX457086.1:21935841-22065220 GCA_949752835.1 Empis stercorea
CTGAAAACATTAGGTCGCCAATATGAGTAGTTCCACTGGTGAATATTGAAATAACTAGTTTGTGGATAAGACGTAGAAATAGTATAGAGACGACAGAAGGCAGACACATTTTTCGTTGTGAAATTTAATAATATGTGCTCTTTTATTTACGGCTTTGGTTGTAGGTTCCGGATATTTCTAGATTACCCATTGGCAATGGCATTGGTCCCCTAAAAACTTTATCTGATGAATTTACTAATTAGATTTCTTTATTTTTGGTGTTAGACCAATTCAAACGAGTTTTTGCGATTTAACCTTGTCAGGTTCCTAGTATCTGTTAACTGCTTCTATATTAATATGTTATAAAAGTGTTAGTCGGTTTTGATGGCGATTGTTTTCGATTTCATCATTTATCGAATTGACATTAAAAGGTCTCTGTGCAGGTAGCTATTACGGATGTACCAAGGCGCATTCACCCTTTCTAGGAATTCTCTTTCCTATTTTTTTTAACACTCAATAGGTTTTTTTTCTTAATTTTATATTTCTCACATATTTCCCCAAATTGTCTTCCAAAATAAAAAAAAAAAACATAAAAAAAGCAAAAAATTTATTTATATTGTTATATAAAAATATTCTAGAAGCCCATTATTCATTTATTGCTATTTGTTTATTTAAAATATCTACATAGATGCTTTTTAGAGCATCAGCAATTCAGCATAATTTAAGCTTTGTTTATTCAGGTGCTTTATTTTTAAGATGAATTTATTGTTTACATTATAATTTTTGGAAGCATAGAAATCAAATATTGTTTACATTATAATTTTTGGAAGCATAGAAATCAAAGATGGTTGGTTGGTTGGTTGAAGTGGCGAGATGCCCTACCAACTGGTAGGGTACCTCCAAGTAGCACTAACGTGCCGTTTTGTAACCACTCATTCTCGTGACCACGGGGTTGGTTGGATTGTTTCAGATCCAGTCGGTGGTGTTTAGTAACTGTGTCAGGTTCGTTGGCCAGCACGCGGCTAGATCGTTTAGATCGTTGAAGATGTAGCTGCCAAGTGAACGGTGTCTAGCTCTGGCTAGCGCTGGACACTTGCATAGGAAATGTTCTACCGTTTCCTTCTCACTTGGTTCTTTGCAGCTATGGCACGATTGGTTGAACGGGATGCCCATTCTGGCTGCGTGCTCTCCAATCGGCCAATGACCGGTGTAGACAGCCGTCGCTCTAGCTATGTGCCTACGGGAGAGTTTTAAAAGACTATTGGTTTTGGTTTGGTTGTAGGATGATCAAGTTTTCTTGGTTGTCCTGCATGTGGTCAGTCCTCGCCATCTATCGCTAGCAAGGGATAGGTGGTGGAGGTAGAGGTCTCTTTTTACTATGTTTAGAGGAGGGTCGACTTGTGCCGCCAAGGCTACATCTAAACATGACCCCCCCCCGTGCTAGTTCATCGGCTACTTCGTTACCGTGTATGTTCCTATATCCGGGAACCCACAGCAGGGTAACGTTGAATTGGTTACTTATATACGCCAGTTCATCTGAACATTTCTTAACGAGTTTTGAGGAGATTGTGGCAGATTTGAGAGCCAAAATTGCCGCTTGACTATCAGTCACAATCGCTATGTTGTGTTTATGAGAGGAGTCTTCTCTCAACGCTTGGCACGCTTTCCAGATCGCAAAGGTTTCCGCCTGGAAGACGGTCGATCTGTTGGGGAGTCTGAATTTTAGGGATATTGCGTTTGTTTCTGAGAAAATCCCGGCACTTGCACCGCAGTCCATCTTTGAACCGTCTGTGTAGAGGACCGTGTCCATTTCTCCTAATAGGCTTAAGTCTTTCCACTCTCTTCTGGTTGGAATTTTTGTTTTGAACTTCTTGTTCAACTCTAGCTTGGGGATAGTGTAGTCCGTAGGGACCCGGCTCAGATTCCTGTCTATCGTGTCAAGAATGCTGCAGTGTCCATATGGTTTTTCTGCCCAATGCCCGCTTTCTTTGAGCCTTATTGCGCTGCATGTGGATGAGTATTTTATATGGAGGTCCGCTGGAAGGAGGTGGAGGATTACATCTAACGCGTCCCTTGGCGTTGTTCTCAACGCCCCTGTTACGCACATGCAAGCTCCTCTTTGGACTTTACCTAGCTTGGTACGGTTGTACTCCTTAGAGAGTGCAGGCCACCATACAACTGACCCGTACGTGAGGATAGGACGAACTATGGCTGTGTACATCCATAAAACTATTCTTGGCTTTAATCCCCATTTTTTACCTAACATCTTTTTGCACGAGTAGAGAGCTGCTTTCTTTGCTCTCGCTTCAACGTTAAGTTTCCAGCTTAACTTAGTGTCAAGTATCACACCTAGATACTTGACACTAGGGGAAAGCTGCAATTCGACACCATCCAGTCTTGGACGAGTAAAGGTTGGGATTTTGGTTTTTGTGGTGAAGAGCATGAGCTCAGTCTTAGCTGGGTTCGCACGTAGGCCACAGTCTTTGGCCCATCTACTAACGCAGGCTAGGGCTCTCTCTAATATCTCGCTTAGTATGTGGGGGTATTTACCGGAGACCAGAATGACTAGGTCAGCAGCGTATGCGATTGCTTGAATCCCTTCTTCTTGTAACTTTTTCAAGATTTGATCCATAACTAGGAGCCAAAGAAGGGGTGAAGCACCCCACCCTGTGGGGTGCCTCTACTAACTTTCCTAGCAATGTGGCTATTACCGAGTTCCGTCTGGATCTCTCTAGTTTTTAGCATATTTGCGATCCATTGAGCTAGTTTCGCTTCTACTCCTAACTTAGCCAGCGATTCTATAATGGCTGCGTAATGAACGTTATTGAAAGCACCCTCAATATCTAAGAAGGCCGCTAATGTATATTACTTGTAGTGAATGGAATGCTCAACATCTTTGACCACCATGCTTAACGCGGTTTCAGTGGACCTACCTTTGCTGTAGGCATGTTGGGCTGTGCTTAATGGCTCTTTTTCAAGGTATTTTCTTAACTCTAGCTCGAGTATTCGTTCTAGGGATTTTAAGGGGAAGGAAGATAGACTAATTGGCCTGAAGTCTTTAGCCGATTCGTGTCCGCTTTTTCCCGCCTTCGGGATGAAGACTACCTTCACCTGCCTCCACCAATGCGGAATATAGCCAAGTGTAAAGTGCCAGTCACAGTGATTTCGATTCGAACGGCACGTTTATATTATAAAATTATATTATTATATTATTATATAAATATATAAATATATAAATTATATTATTATATTAATTATATTATTTATATTATTTCGATTCGAACGGCACGTTTATATTATTAAATTATAGTCACAATGAATTCGTTCCGGTTATATAAAAAAAATATGTTTAATCTCTATTTTATGTATTAAAATAAATATTTTCTGCATTTATTATACAATATTGGATGCTTCTTAACATTTTCAATAAACTCCCCTATAATAATTCAAAAACTTTCAAATTCAAATGTATAATTTATAGGTTATGTCATTCGACCCATCCGGCAAAGTTAAAATATTTTTAAAGTGCCAGTCACAGTGATTTCGATTCTCAAATTTCAAATTTTGACAGCCCCATATATTTTATATGGTATGCCGGATTGCAAGTCACAATGAACGTGTCGAAACGAATTCATTCGAAAAGAGTTAAAAATATTTTAACTTTGCCGGATGGGTCGAATGACATAACCTATAAATTATACATTTGAAATTTAAATTTTTTGAATTATTATGGAGGAGTTTATTGAAAATGTTAAGAAGCATCTAGTATTGTATAATAAATGCAGAAAATAAAAATTTTAATACATAAAATAGAGATTAAACATATTTTTTTTATATAAACGGAACGAATACATTGTGACTATAATTTCTTTTCGAAACGAACGGTTCGAATCGATTCAAACGAACGGTTCGAATCGATTCGAACGTGCCGTTCGAATCGCAATCACTGTGACTAGCACTTTAGGCTGCATTTGAATAATTTCGTTATTAGGGGAATGGATATCTCTTTGGTTTCCTGAAGCATCTTGGGATAGATACCGTCAGGTCCAGGCGATTTGTATGGTGAGAAGATATCAATCGCCCAGGCGACTTTCTCAGGTGTTATAAGTGTATTAAGCCATTCCGCGGGAGGCATAGATATAGCTTGGTCACCCTAAGGAAGCATAGAAATCAAAGATTGTTTATACATTATAATTTTAGGAAGTATATAAATCAAAGCTTATAAATATAAATACATTTTTTAAGATAACTTCTGTGAGTTTACTTTTGGAGATCTAAGAATAAAGAACCTTTTAAAAATAAAAGGAAGTTTTATTTAATTTTTAAAGCTGAAGTTTATTAATTAAATAATTAACTTAATTATATATTCACCATGTTCATGTTGCGTAGAACCTTATTTTTAAATGTTTGTATTGTTATTCAATAGCATTTTTTAGCGCGTCGTTACAACTGGAACTGGATGCCATATTACCATATCGGTTTTAAAATCTGGTTATATATCGATGCCTTCCAGCAAGAATGTATTAAGCGACATTTAATATTTTTGTCGGGTGAAACAAAATCTCAGGCGATAGAATGATTTTATAGATCCATATGACACATAATACATATTTATTTTGTACATTTCTTTGTTTATAGTTGGGACAGATATATCGATATCGTCATATGAATCTTTAAAATCATTCTATCGCCAGAGATTTTGTTTCACCCGATAAAAATATTAAGAGGCCTCTGCCCAAAAAGTAAGATAAGGTTTTTCGTGTCTATGGGTATATAAGTTAACACATGAAACAATAATTCCCACAATAATTAAAATAATAATTCCCACAATAATTAAAAATTTATTAAAAATATTTTATTCAAAATTTTCTCATGACACTTTTTGCTTACGATGCAATAGAAGTTTTAATAATTTGTAATGAATAACTTATGTAATTAGCTTTAAGTTTTTTAGTTATTAGTTTATTAGTGATCAATAAAGAGAAACATATAAAAAAACTACAGCAATTCGTTATTTTTATTTCCTTTAAGAACTATAAAATTAACTGGCGCCCGAGCAAAAACTTGTGAAAATTTTGATTTGGTGAAAAAATTTTTTATAAGTTAAATTTTTACTAAATAATTTGTTTTTAATAATTAATATTAAAATAACATAACTAATTGTATAATAACTTTAAAAAAATAAAAATAAAAACTTATAACTTTAAAAAAATAAAAATAAAAACTTAAAGATAAAGAGTGTTAACTTGATTAAATTATCTTGACTTTATCTGATAATTAAACTTAAAGATTAGTCAAAGATCGTATCAAATATAAAAAAAAGAAGATTTAAAATAATACAAATCTGAAATAACACACTAAACATTTTTCATCATATCATAAAAAATTTTCATATCAACAAAACAGCAGAATTAAAATCTGAGCAACTACGAATAGGAAAAGACGCCCCGAAGTAGCCACTGGTAAAACGGAGTTAGTAAATAGAATTCGTCAAGCAGAAAATATTTATTATCAGCAGCCTATTTTGAGAGGAAAAATTCACTATTAGTCTCAAACAAAATGTTCAACATTTTATTAATTTTTATGTAAGTCAATTAAATTATTTTTTTTTAAATTTCTGAATCTTGTGTAATTCAATAATTGTAAAGTTAAAATTTTAATAAAAATACAAGAAATTTAACAAAAAGAATTTTTTAACTTGTTAATGAGAATAAATAAAATTTTTAGTATAAAAACCTATTATTATTAGGAATAATTTTTATAAATCAAAGAATTGACATACAAATAATAAATAACATTTTATTCTATTTAAAATAAAAAGAAGAATTTTTAAATTAATAATAAAATAAATAAGAAAATAGAAAATCTATAAAATTAATAAATAATACAAAATATAATTATTTAATAATACTATAAAAATAAAAACTTTTTTTTTTGTGTGGAAAATTGGAAATTAACAATATAGACAAGTTAAAAATAGAAATTCTTAACTAAAATTTATTTTTATATTAATTGCTTATATTAATAAGTTTTTTTTTATAAAGGAAAAAGGCAAAATTCTTGATTTGGTGATTAGTATTTGAAACACATTCTTAACTTTTCAATATCTGATTTTAATTTTTATTCTTATTGAAATTTTTTTGAAAATAAAATTATGAACAACCAAAATAATTTAATAAAACCTAGTAGTTTTCCATCTACTAGTTCCGATAGTCAAAATGCTGATTTAGAACAATGTTCAGTACAGGTGTTCAACCTTAATGACCTAAAAACTCTTATAAAAGAATTAATACAAACTGAATCCAAAAACATTATTCAATCTCATTTAAATTCAAATCCTCAAGGAAATCAAAGTCATGAAAGTGATCAAGAACCCATTCCTAATGGTAATTCAGACGGAATGGATAAGATACCTGACGTTGTAAAAAGTCTTAAAGAGTTTTCTGGTCAATCTGGTCAATTTAGTTCATGGAAAAAAAGCGTTGATAGAATTTTGTTAGCTTATGAACATTTGCGTGGAACATCTAAATATTACGGAATTTCAAATGTTATTAGAAATAAAATTACGAACAATGCTGATATTTTTCTTGAATCTTATAATACTCCTTTAAATTGGAAAAAAATTCGTTGTCTTTCTCTACATTACGCTGATAAAAGAGATTTTGGTACATTAGAGTATCAAATGACCACCTTGATTCAAAAAAATCAAACGATTTCTGAATTTTACCACGTAGTTTATCATCACCTGTCACTTATTTTAAATAACCTCTCTTCTATGGAAATGAATTTAGAATCTCTTAATGTAATGACAAAATCATACCGTGATAAAGCTCTTGATACATTTGTACGTGGTCTTAAAGGTGATTTACCAAGTTTACTAAGCATGAAAGAGCCAGTAGATCTTCCACAAGCTCTACATCTCTGCTTAAAATTACAAAATATTGACTATAGAATTCAACATAGTCATGGTAATATTAGAGGAGCACAACATAGCAAACCACCTCCTCTTCCACCAAGAAAAAACAAATTTTCTAAAAATAATTTTCACCCGCAATTGGTTTATGATCCTCAACGGACACACAAACCAAATTTCATAAAATATAATTATCAATTTCAACAAACACCGTTACAATTTTCTAGAAATAACTTAAGAGGCCTTTGCCCAAAAAGTAAGATAAGGTTTTGCGCTGGAGCAGATAACTTGAGCTGTAATTATCGGATTTTGATCTGGTTTTGGTTGGTAGAAAATGGTTGGTATTAGACCTACCTTTTACACTATGTAGATTTTTTTTTAACTTTTTGACCTAGGTTGTCTGGAAATTAAAAAAAAAATTTCATTTCCATACAAAAAAACGTTGCGACCTAGATTTTTTCCACAATTTTCATCCGATTTGGGTGAAATTTGGAAGACAAGTAGTCTTTATAAAATTAATCTACACTAGGCAGCCGGAATTTTGATTTTTGGCTCTAATTTTGATTTAACAGCAATTATATTTTCAAACTTTGATATGGAATAAAAACTAAACTAAAGAAAATAAATTCATAAAATTAAGTCATTTTTTAAATTTACTCTTTTCCCAACATTTTCTTAATTAAAATTTTCAAAAATAATAGAAAATAAGTTTCTAGGAGCCAAATTAAGGAAGTAACTTTTTCCAAAATTTTCTAAAAAAATACTAATTTGAAATTGTTATATATTGTTATAATTTGAAATTGTTATATAAATTGTTATACAGAATAGTTCCACTAATTCCTAATAGGATCGTCGGTTGTAAATTGTTATATTCGCTATTATTTTTTGTAACTCTATCTCTCTCGTTGTTCTCTATGTCCTTTTTTTTGGGTATACATACTTTTTTTTTTGCATTTTCTTATACAGGTTTTAGTTATATGCAAGTATTTTCATTTAAATTTTAAATTTCAATATATTAGAATTTTTTCGTTTTCTATATTCAGAATATTTATAGTTTTTTAGGGGTTTAATAGTTTTTTTGTTGAATGTGCTAAAACTCTGTCGAGTAGGTTTAAAAAAGTATAAATAGGAAAACTCAATAGCATGTTCAAATGGGAATATTATTAATATTATAATATTGAATAATGAATACTAATAAATAACAAAGAGGATAGGTGTAAGCCATGTTATTTTAAAAATACCAACATTATGTATATTACTTTTCAATGAACTTGCTCAATTTAATATTTACCAATTTTTTTTCATTTTTCATTATAAGTAATATACATACATACTATAATTTCTAAAAAATATATACGAGTATGTATGTAGATTTAAAAAATTTCATTCTACCAAAGATATTTTTTTTAAATGCATTCATTCGGTATAAATTAAACTACGATCGCATATTTGATTTTTTCCCCAAAAATAAGAAAAATAGAAAAATATTTAAATTTGAATTTGAAATTTAAATATAAAAACTTATATCCTTTTGAATGGATATAAGAAAAAACTCATTGCAGGTAACAAATATAAAAAAGGATCAAGAAATAACCACAGCAATAAACCATCGTAAAATAAAAACAACAACAAAGGCACATAGGAATAATATTCTCAACTTAGTAGAAAACAATTTGAAATTATGTTCATTTACTCAAAATAAAAATTTTGTGTTATACAAAATGTATGTTGCCGATCATTTTGTGTATGCATATTTTTAAATTGTTATACACACCATGTATAGTATAACAAAACGAAGTATACCAGATATAATTTTACTTTTTGGGCAAAGGCCTCTTATAATCAAAGTCCTATTCCTAAACCAGGACCGATGGAAATTGATAGTTCAATGAATTCTCGTCAGGTTAATTATAAAAATAGACCACAATTTAATAACAATTATAATAAAAGACCACCTTCTCAACAAATTCAAAATCCTAATAAATCTCAAAGAATTTATCATACAGAACAAAATGAATCAAATAAAGAAATACAGAAATACAATGACGAAATAAATAATTATGATCAAAATTTTGATCAAACTTTAATTGATTATATTGAACAAGGAAAAACCTGAAACAGAAAAATTACATTTCTTAGATGATATTAATTTTTTAGCCTAAGGCGTTCTTCACTTCCTTACTACGAACATAAAGTGAAGAGCGGCAAAATTTTTAAATTTGTAATAGATACTGGTTCTAATAAAAATTATATTCAGTCTCAATCTTTGACTATATAATATATGGACTGCTAGTAACCAACTTCAGTGCTGTAGCTATGACCGACTATGCGCATACCACCAGAGATGGCGAAAAAGGGAACTAACTATTCCGAATTGCCTTTGGCGACGCTCGCCTTTTTGTCGGCCAATAAAACAACTAAATCATTTATGAGAATTCCATAGATTTTACTTGAGAATTCTACTGGATTTAATTCAGCATTCCATAACTTTAGTTCTCTTATTGGCCATCTCTGGTGCTGCGCTACAGTCCTAATAGAATTTTTTTATTTGACAGCAAAGGAAATTATAAGCGATTAGCAGTCCATATATTATATAGTCAAAGGTCTCAATGTATTAAAAACCCAATTCAAAATGAGAAATCTTTTTATGCAAAATCAGTAGGCAGTATGCAAAATCAGTGAAATTACTCATCATTCTTTAATAAATTTATTTGGTCCTAAAACTTCAAAGATTAAATTCTTTATTTTACCAGAACTTTCCTCTTTTGATGGTATCATAGGAAACGATAGTTTAAAAGAATTAAACGCTACAATTTACACTGATAAAAATTTTATGACAATTGGTTCTAGTATTAGTATTCCATTAAAACAAAGTGAATCTGATTTTTACTTTCCCTTTTATGAATTCACACTTCCAGTATATAGGTATATATATATATTTCTCCTCACCTGGCCATAACTCTTAAACGGCTGAGCTCAAATTTGGAAGTTCAGCTCGTGCCATCAATGGCTTGGTACCATATTTGGGGCCTTTTTGATGAAGGGGAAGGGGGCGCGGAGGGGCGTTTAATTTTCGAATGTACCAAAAAAACCATGTGGGGTATCAAATGAAAGGTCTTGACGAGTACATCTCATTGACCGGTAGTCCGGGGGGCGTCGTGGGTCATGTCGGGCCCAAAACGGGGGCAATGTTGGGCTCCATAATACAATAAATCATGTGGGGTATCAAATGAAAGGTCTTGACGAGTACAACTCATTGAACGGTAGTCCGGGGGACGCCGTGGGTCATGTCGGTCCCAAACGGGGGCAATGTTGGGCTCCATAATAAAAAAAATCATGTGGGGTATCAAATGAAAGGTCTTGAAGAGTACATCTCAATGAGGGTAGTCGGGGGACGACGAGGGTCATGCCGGGGCCCAAAACGGGGGCCATGTTGGACCCCATATTACAAAAAAAGTTTGTATGTGTACATTTCAGTGTACATCTCAATGTGGTGTATTTCTTGGGGCGCCGTGTGTCATGTAGGGCTAAAACGGGGCAATGTTGGGCCCCATCTTACAAAAACCATGTAGGGTATCAAATGAAAGGTCTTCAACAGTACATCTCAATGGGTAGTAACCCGGAGGGCGTCGTGAGTCATCTCGGACCCAAAACGGGGGCAATGTGGGGCCCAATCATACAAAAAATCATGTGCGGAATCAAATGAAAGGTCTTGAAGAGTACATCTCAATGAGGGTAGTCCGTGGGGCACATTCGATTATACGAGGGCCCAAAAGTGGGTCATGTGGGCCCATTATACAAAAATCATGTGGGGTATTAAATGAAAGGTCTTGAAGAGTATATTTAAATGAGCGTAGTCCGTAAAGACACACTGGGTTACACGAGGTTCCAAAATGGGGTCATGTGGGTCAACAAGGCCTTAAATCATAAAAATATCGTGTAGGGTATCAAATGAAAGGTCGTGCAGAGTACATCTCGTTTCGTAGTGCCTGGATCAAGTGGGCCCAAAATCTGTTCCGAGAGGTACTCTGGGTCTTGTGGGGCCCATAATGCAAAAAGACATGAGAGGTATCAAAAGCGTAGTTCGAGCAGTACCCTGGGTCATGTGGAGCCGATTATACAAAAAACATCAGCCACATGTGGAATTCCAAATCGTGGGCCATGAGTAGCTCAAACAAATCATTCCCAAGTTGTCAAAGTATTTAAATATTTTTAGTCGGTTAAATGAATAAATATTTGACCGACTAAAAAGTGTAAAATAAAAAATATAAATAAAAAAAGTTTTTTAAAAATACTTTCCCTTAAAGAAATATTCAACTAAAAAGTAATAAACAAGCAAATAATGCCACATCAATGTACTTTCCCGTTGAAATTGAGCAACTGTCAACAATAGTAAGGCAAAGGTAGACCTCTTTATAAATGGCATTAATTCTCATAAGGTCTACTTTCCCTTACTATTGTTGACAGTTGCTCAAATTCAACGGGAAAGTACATTGATGTGGCATTATTTGCTTGTTTATTACTTTTTAGTTGAATATTTCTTTAAGGGAAAGTATTTTTAAAAAACTTTTTTTATTTATATTTATTAATACTATTAATATTCGCACTTCTCATATGACAAATGAACAAAAACAGAAAATAAATAATTTGGTTAACAATAACCCTAATTTATTTGCTGATCCAGACGAAAAATTAACTTATACGTCCGAAGTTAAAGGAGAAATAAGGACTACAACAAATGAACCAATCTATACAAAATCTTACCCTTACCCTATGTGCTTAAAAGACGAAGTTCAAACACAAATAAACCAATAACTTCAAGATGGTATTATTAGACCATCCAAATCACCTTATAAAGCTCCAGTTTGGATAGTTCCAAAAAAAAATGGACCCCTTGGTGAAAAAAAATATAGATTAGTTATTGATTATCGAAAATTAAATTCGGTGACAATACCAGATAGGTACCCTATTCCGGAAATTAACGACGTTCTTGCTAATTTAGGGAATAATAAATATTTCACAGTAATTGACTTAAAAAGTGATGTTCACCAGATTCCATTAAGAGGCCTTTGCCCAAAAAGTAGGATAAGGTTTTGCACTGGAGCAGATAACTTGAGCTGTAATTATCGGATTTTGATCTGGTTTTTTGCACATGGTTGGTAATAGACCTACCTTTTACACTATGTATATTTTTTTTTTAACTTTTTGACCTAGGTTGTATGGAAATTTAAAAAAAAATTTCACTTCCATACAAAAAAATCGTTGCGACCTAGATTTTTTCCACAGTTTTCATCCAACTTGGGTGAAATTTTGAAGACAAGTAGTCTTTATAAAATTAATCTACACTAGGCAGCCCTTTTTTTCATTTTCGACCTAGGTTGTCTGGAAATTTAAAATGATTTGCCATTTCCATACAAAAAAAACGTTGCGACCTAGATTTTTTCCACAATTTGCATCTAATTTGGGTGAAATTTTGAAGACAAGTAGTCTTTATAAAATTAATCTACACTAGGCAGCCGGAATTTTGATTTTTGGCTCTAATTTTGATTTAACAGCAATTATATTTTCAAACTTTGATATGGAATAAAAACTAAACTAAAGAAAATAAATTCATAAAATTAAGTCATTTTTAGCACATTTCCAACCAAATTGGAAGAAATGTGTATATTAGTTTCACTCTGTCTGTCCGTCTGTCCGTCTGTCCGTCTGTCCGTCTGTCCGTCCGTCCGTTTACACAAACTTCTACATCTATTAAGATAGAGTATTAAAATTTTGACCATAGATAGACAGTAATAAAATAATAGGTCCAGTAGAACAAAATTTTCTTCTATCTCTTTTCCCCTCTGAGTTATTCCCCCTCTAAAATCGAAAATTGCCCATATTGAACATCTAATAACTTTTAAACCAATAAAAATTTTTGAGGTCTGTAAAAGCAATAAGATAGGAAAATCTTTTATCTTAATTGTGAAATTAACAAATTTTTTAAAATTTAATTCTTTGATGTATAAAAATACCGTTATCTTCATACAACTTTTTTTAGTTTTTTTAACACCCTGTATTTCCCAAACTGCTTATTATGGAAGGCTGAAATCTATTTACCAAAGAGATATCTAAAAAATAACTATAGTCTCTGAAGAAATTGTATCCGTATCTCCCCACCCCTTTCCGTTGTGGCCCTTCGAAATTCAAAAAATTACATTTTTAATTTACTTGTATAATTATAACCGCGCAATATTTTTAAAAACAAATAATGAGAAAACTTTTGAGAATCATATTTCTTTAAAGTGCATTAATTAATAAATTATAATCATTTGCCTCACACTTATAATTAATCAAAATGCATAATCATATAAAATTTTGCAAAAAACGAATATTTTGCATATTTTTAGGAGCTATATAAATAGTATATTGGTTATTATTTCATATCACATTATATTCAATCAAAAGCAAAATTACAGAAAACTTAAATGATAAGTTTATATATATTTTGCTAGGATAATAACCTAGGAAGGAAAAAAAAATAATAAAATCGAACAGTGACACATTTTTTACCTATATTTACTATATCATTTGTTATCTTTCCTATATATATAGTACATTGAAAATACTACTAAAAATACGATAAACAAACCCCGGGTTTGTCAAAAGCACATTTCCTCCAAATCGCCTCATGTAGAACTATGAGCTATTCTAAAACAATGGGAATTCCTATTTTTAGTAGTATTTTCAATGTACTATATACATAGGAAAGATAACAAATGATATAGTAAATATAGGTAAAAAATGTGTCACTGTTCGATTTTATTATTTTTTTTTCCTTCCTAGGTTATTATCCTAGCAAAATATATATAAACTTATCATTTAAGTTTTCTGTAATTTTGCTTTTGATTGAATATAATGTGATATGAAATAATAACCAATATACTATTTATATAGCTCCTAAAAATATGCAAAATATTCGTTTTTTGCAAAATTTTATATGATTATGCATTTTGATTAAATATAAGTGTGAGGCAAATGATTATAATTTATTAATTAATGCACTTTAAAGAAATATGATTCTCAAAAGTTTTCTCATTATTTGTTTTTAAAAATATTGCGCGGTTATAATTATACAAGTAAATTAAAAATGTAATTTTTTGAATTTCGAAGGGCCACAACGGAAAGGGGTGGGTAGATACGGATACAATTTCTTCAGAGACTCTAGTTATTTTTTAGATATCTCTTTGGTACATAAATTTCAGCCTTCCATAATAAGCAGTTTGGGAAATACAGGGTGTTAAAAAAACTAAAAAAAGTTGTATGAAGATAACGGTATTTTTATACATCAAAGAATTAAATTTTAAAAAATTTGTTAATTTCACAATTAAGATAAAAGATTTTCCTATCTTATTGCTTTTACAGACCTCAAAAATTTTTATTGGTTTAAAAGTTATTAGATGTTCAATATGGGCAATTTTCGAACTTAGAGGGGGAATAACTCAGAGGGGAAAAGAGATAGAAGAAAATTTTGTTCTACTGGACCTATTATTTTATTACTGTCTATCTATGGTCAAAATTTTAATACTCTATCTTAATAGATGTAGAAGTTTGTGTAAACGGACGGACGGACAGACGGACAGACGGACAGACGGACAGACGGACAGACGGACAGACGGACAGACGGACAGACAGAGTGAAACTAATATACACATTTCTTCCAATTTGGTTGGAAATGTGCTAAAAATAGGAATTCCTATTGTTTTAGAATAGCTCATAGTTCTACATGAGGCGATTTGGAGGAAATGTGCTTTTGACAAACCCGGGGTTTGTTTATCGTATTTTTTAAATTTACTCTTTTCCCAACATTTTCTTAATTAAAATCAAAAATAATAGAAAATAAGTTTGTAGGAGCCAAATTAAGGAAGTAACTTTTTCCAAAATTTTCTAAAAAAATACTAATTTGAAATTGTTATACAGAAAATAGTTCCACTAATTCCTAATAGGATCGTCGGTTGTAAATTGTTATATTCGCTATTATTTTTTGTAACTATTTCTCTCTATATCCTTTCTTATTTTGGGTATATACATACTTTTTTTTTGCATTTTCTTAAACAGGTTTTAGTTATATGCAAATATTTTCAAATAAATTTTAAATTTCAATATTTTAGAATTTTTTCGTTTTCTATATTCAGAATATTTATAATTTTTTAGGTGTTTAATAGTTTTTTTGTTGAATGTGCTAAAAGTCTGTCGAGTAAGTTTAAAAAAAGGATAAATAAGAAAACTCAATAGCATATTTAAACGGGAATGTTATTTAAATTATAATAAATAACAATTTTTAATAAATAATAATATTTATTATAATAATCAAATGCATCAGTTCAGTATAAATTGAACTATGATTTTTTTCCTAAAAATAAGAAAAATATAAAAAGTATACTTTTTGGTATTTTCTTATAGATAAATTTCATGCATATTATTATTTCAATTTGAAAATTTAAGAATTATTTATCTTTCCCTATTTTTGGGAAAAAGGGATATTTTTGGGAAAAAAAGATAATCAAATTATGAATGATTTGTTTATTAAAATTATTATTAAAAGAGTATATAAATAAAATAAATTATTCATATGTATATATTATGTAGCAAACATAAAATTCATACAAAAATCAAATCCATACATTTTTCTTATAATAAATAAAAATTCGCTAAAATTCAAACTTCACATTTTTTTACAAAAAAATACAAAATTTTCTAAAATTCAAAATTATTTTTTTATTGTACATAATTCTCATTCTCACAAAAAAGGCACACGCTTATTTGAAAAAAAGTGAGAAATTTTAAATACACAATTTGAGAAAAGTGTTATACCAAATATTATGTTTTATATGCAATAACTAAAATTGTGTGTGCGCTTTGTAAATTGTTATACACACCATGTATAGTATAACAAAACGAAGTATACCAGATATAATTTTACTTTTTGGGCAAAGGCCTCTTAAAGGAATCTGATATAGAGAAGACAGCTTTTTCAATAAATAATGAAAATTTGAATTCACTCGTCTACCATTCGGCCTTAAAACGCCCCTCCTATATTTCAAAGAACATTAGATATTTTAAAAGACCACATAGGTAAGATTTGCTATGTCTACATTGACGACATCGTAATTTTTGGAAAAAATTAAATCGAACATTTTAAAAATCTTGAAACTGTTTTTAAGACATTAGAAGCAGCTAATATAAAAATACAATTAGATAAATGCGAATTTCTTCGTTCTGAAGTAGAATTTCTTGGCTTTGTAATTTCAAGTGAAGGAATCAAAGCTAACCCAAAAAAAAATGAGGCAATTGTAAATTTACCAATACCTGGGAATGTCTGGTTACTACAGGCGGTTTATTCATCATTATGCCAAGTTAGCAAAGCTCCTAACTTTGCTTTTAAGAGGGGAAGATGGACATGTGTCCAAGAATATGTCTAAAAATAAAACAATATCATTAAATGGAAATGGTATTGAAGCTTTCAATAAAATTAAAAATTCTTTAATTTCTAAGAAGTAATACTATCATATCCTAATTTTAATAAAGAATTTGAGCTCACAACTGACGCATCTAGTTATGCTATTGGTGCAGTTCTTTCCCAATGTGGTAGGCCTATAACATTTATCTCTAGAACATTGTCAAAAACCGAAGAACATTATGCAACAAACGCAAAAGAGATGCTAGCAATAATTTGGTCTCTTAATTCATTACGCAACTTCCTGGATCAAGAAGGGTCCAAATCCTTACTGACCACCAACCACTCCCTTATGCGCTTAGCAATAAAAACTCAAATAGCAAAATGAAACGTTGTAAGGCAATTGTAGAAGAATATAATTATGAACTAAAATACAAACCAGGAATAGCTAATCTTGTAGCTGATGGTTTGTCGAGACTTCCAGCTTCAATAAATTCAATGACTAGTTCTGAACATAGTAGTAATAACTCACCACAAAATCTTATCCGTACAGTAGAAATCCCTATTAACGTTTTTCGAAACCAATTAATTTTAAAAATTGGCAATTCAAATAGCTACGAGTTAGAAAACCCATTTCCGTCTTATACAAGACACATAATATCACGAAATTAATATTCAAAAAATAACCTGATTTCAATTTTAAAAAAATATCTTAATCCACACACTTTAAATGGATTAAAAACTGAAGAACAAGTAATGGGAAAAATTCAAGAAATTTATCCAATTTATTTTAAAAAATACAAAATTAGGATCACTCAAAAACATGTTTAAGATGTAAAAAATGAAACTTATCAGGATGAAATAATATTAAATACTTATAAAAGAGCTCATCGAAATTATCAAGAGAATCGATTACAAATTTACGAAAAATATTATTTTCCTAAAATGAGTAATAAAATAAAACATTTCTGACAAGTGATCTGACAAAAATAATGCGATGATATAAATACCTAGGAGTACAGTTGATAATAATGTTACGAAAGAGAATAACAACTCTGCTAATTAGGAAGTTATTAAAACTACAACCAAGGAAACGATTAGTAGAAGGCGAGATGGAATCATACCTTTTTAGACCAAAGCAGAATCTCATAGCTTCATTAAAAACTAAATGCAACTTATTGATAAGAAGCCCACACGAACCACTAAAAATTTCACAGCCATAAAGTAGATTAGGCATAATTAGGGCGTGACAAAGCTTAATTCGAAGGGAGCTAGGCAAATAGTAGTAAACATTAAACAGCTTGCGAAGACCATAGCGAATTTTACTCACAACACTGTTAATATGATCCTCCCAAGACAAAGATTCCTCAAGAATGAAGCCAAGGCTCTTAACTTTGTTGGAAAAAGGCACAGTAGTGCCATTAACAATAATAGGATTTAGCAGGCCACTGATTGAATCCTTTAGAAAGCCATAGTTTTAGACTTAAGCGGATTAATAGAAAGTTTATTGGCAGAGCCCCAATTACAAATCCTACTAACATCCTCATTAATTTCACTAACCAAAGTCTCAATCTCATTAATTGAAGACGAGAGAAGCATTTGCACATCATCCGCAAAAATATGAACCTTACAATGCCTGCACTCAGATGGAAGATCATTAATGAAGAGTAAAAACAAAAGCGGACCAAGAATGGAACCCTGAGGAACTCCCTTAGAGAGAAAAAGAAAAGACATCATCAATTACAACACTCTAACTTCTACCAGAAATGTAAGAAAAAATAAGGTTACAAGCCGAACTGTTGAATTTAAATTGATTTTTCAGCTTATGGCAGAAAACCGAGTGGTTCACACTATCAAATGCCTTGCTGAAATCCAATAGAAGAAGAATCGAAATCCTTTTCTGATCAATATTAATTCTAATGGATTCAGAAATATCCAACATGGCCGTTGTAGTGCTATGAGCCCTTCTGAACCCAGATTGAGTAGCCGAAAGAAGATTATTAATATTAAGATAGAAAAGAATTTGGTTTTTGACAATAATTTCGAAAGACTTAGAGAGAGACGGAAGAATACTAATAGGTCGCAAATCAGAAAGTAAAGTAGGATTAGGAATCTTGGGAATAGGAATAACTTTAGCTGATTTCCATCCAACAGGAAACACAGAGGAAGTGAGAATAAGATTAAAGAGTAGAAGAAAGAACATTTAGTTCTTACAGCAATTGACAAATTTACAAAATTTGCTCAAACAAAAATTATTAAGTCAAGAGCAATCGAAAACGTTAGAAGATCGCTTCGAGACCTCTTATTTTTCTTCAGTATTCCAGAATCTGTAGTTATTGATAACGAACCATCTCTTAATTCTGCTTCTATAACTTCTTTATTAGAAGATGAATTAAAAATTAAAATTTAAAAGTCACCACCATACAAAAGTGAAGTTAATGGACAAATTGAACGTTTCCATTCAACTTTAGCAGAAATCATGAGATGTTTAAAAACAGATGGTATCTCACGTACTTTCGAAGAACTGTTAGAAAGATCTGTAAACGAATACAATCATTCAGTTCACTCTACTACTGAAAAAAACCCGTAGAATTATTTTGTGGTATAGAAACTCTAACATATCACCTGCAGATTTTGAAAAAACTCGATCAGAAAATATTAAAAAGTTGAAAACTAAACAACAAAAGGATCTTAAATTTCATAATAAAAAACGAAACCAATAAAAAATTATGAACCAGGGCAAATAATTTACGTTAAACATAACAAACGGTTAGGTTCAAAATTATCTTTTAGATTTAAAAAAAAAATCGTTAAAGAATACAAAAATACTTTAGTTATTACAGAATCAGGTAGAACTATTCATAAAAGCCTTATAAAAAATTAGTTAATTTCATATTCCAGATCCTCGTTCCATATGATAAAAAGTGATGTACAAATTTTGGACTATTCTAATTCTCAATTGATCGGCATCGATACGGGAAAAGCGAAAATACAGGATGGAAACTTCAAATTAATACACATAATTGAATTAGATAAGTACCTAGAATTCACTAAACAATTAGAAAATATTCTTATTAATAATATTACCGAAAGCAATCCTCTTTACTCATGAAAATAATCAAATTAAAAATTTATTAAAAAATTTAGGATCTCAGAATCACAGATCCAAAAGAGCTATAAATATTATTGGCACTGCATGGAAATGGATTGCAGGTAATCCAGACCATGACGATTTTAAAATGATTCAAGACAAAATTAACAACGTTTTAACTAATAATAATAGACAAGTTATTCTAAATCAATTGTACAACGATAGAATTAATAATTTAACTAAAATAACTAATGAAATAATCAACGCAATAAAAAAAGAAAGTAGTTTTAATGACAGATTAGCTTTTAATTTCCAGTACAAATTAAAATTATTAAAAGAAGAACTAACTAATATTGCCTATGCTGTTAGTACATAAGTTATTCAATTTGTAATGAATATGTTCACTGGGCAAATCAGGTATTGCAAATTCATTAATTTTATCTAACTTGGAAATGAATTTAAACTGAGTTCGCTGACAAAGAATCTTTGCCATATGCAAGTCCAGAAGAAGCTTTAGATTTTGCCAATATAAAAATGATAACTAATAATACATGCTTGTTTTATATTGTTAATATTCCAGTTACAACTAATGAAACTTTTAATAAATTATTAATTAAACCTGTAAAATATATAATTTTGTAAATGAAATAAATTATAAATTAATATTATCAAATGAAAATAGTATTTTTGGAATAACAAATGATTGTAAAACAATTAATAATCTTTCAATATGTAATAGAAACAATATTGTTAACATAAGTAAATAAGCAATTCTACTTGTATCCCAAAACTTCTAAAAAGTCTTTATTCAAGCTGTAACAAAATAATAGCCATCATATTCCATCAGTAGATGAATTATCTGATGGAATTATATTTCTAAATCAATTTAAAGGTATTTTAAATTTTGAAGGCATGTCCTACAATCTTAGTGGTTCTTATATTGTGAAATACCATAATACCACGATAGAAATTAATGGCATTGAATTTATCTCGAGAGAAACCACATTTATGAAAGCTCTTCCACCAATCATGCAACCAACATCATTAGAAAAGAAATACAAAGAATTATTGTCATTAGAAATTATTTCATTCATAATGCAAATAAACAATACCGAACAAATCAATTTATTTAATACTGAAAAGTTTATTCATCAGTCTATTAGTTACAGTTTAATTACTTTCATAATTTTTGTCATAATTATCATTTTAATTTTCAAAATTAAGTAAAAAAAAAACAGTAATTTTAAAAACAAAAGAAAAGTCGTCAACTGAAGAAAAATTATTTTCAATCAATTATAAGCATCAACATGAAATAAAAATACCACATTCAAGTAACAAATCAAATTCACCGACAATAATCCTTGACCTACCACTATCAGACAAGTGAGGTCACTTTGTCTTAAGAGGGGAAGAGTTAACACATGAAACAATAATTCCCACAATAATTAAAATATTTCGGTAATAGAACACCGGAAATTTTAATTTTCATAAATTCCCACAAAATTTATTAAAAATATTTTATTCCAAATTTTCTCATGACACTTTTTGCTTACGATGCAAGTAGAAGTACATAAGTTATTCAATTTGCAATGAATAACTTATGTAATTAGCTTTAAGTTTTTTAGTTATTAGTTTATTAGTGAATATCAATAAAGAAACATATAAAAAAACTACAGCAATTCGTTATTTTTATTTCCTTTAAGAAGTATAAAATTAACTTATATACTTTTTTTTTTGCATTTTCTTAAGCTATGTATGCTGTTAGTACGCACCTCAAGCTGGTAAAAATGATAGTAAAATTTCGGGTAAAATTTTATTTAATATAATAGCTGATTGGGAACTAGATGGCGGTGGGAGCAGTAAAAAATGTTCTGACTTTTATAAATTTCCTGTGGAATTTTCCGTAATTTAAAAAAGCTGTCAAGTTGGAAGAGTGCTTCATATCCCCTTTTAGATAAACCTAGGATTTAATAAAAACAAAGAATTAAGTAAAAGTTATAATATTTTATAAAACTATGTTTTTTCACAATTTAAAAGTAAATATATGTTCTTATGAAACATGATGTTATATACAAGTTATTCGAATGGTAAAAATGATCAAATTCTTATCTATAATGTAGGGTTGAAGTTATGAGTTATGATATAATATTATATAATATTTAATATTATTGTCATATTATATATACTTATATAGGTTTTTCAGGTCAACTTAACGTTTTTTCAGATCAACTTAACGTTTATTCAAACCAAAATAACGTTTTTAAAAATCAAAATAAAGATTTTTCTTTTCAAATTAAAGATTTTTTATTTCAACTTAAATATTTTTCATTTCAAATTAACGTTTTTAAATTGAAATTGGTTTTTTCAAGAATATATCTATGAACACTTGCTAAAATAAAAAATCATCTTAGTATTCTGATTACTTTTATTTTATTGCATGGCTCAATTCTTAATTATTTTTTTAATGTTACAAATTAAAAGAATAAAAATCATTTAAACAATAAATATTATCAAGTTAATTGTCGAACGAAGTTTAAAAAAGTTAAAAATTATAATTTTAATTTATTTCAATCAGCAAACAAATGAACAATACCATATTATCTAATAATGAATTGAGTGACAGTTCCTCTAATGATTCTATTCCGTTGTAAAGAGGATTCAGATAATAGTGGTGATGAAAATAATTTAGTTGTTCGTCAGAGAAGACAACGTAATTTAGCAACCAATAATAAAATAATTTAGTTGTTCGTCAGAAGAAATTTAGTTGTTCGTCAGAGAAGACAACGTAATTTAGCAACCAATAATAAAATAAGCTTGGAAAAAAAAGAATTATTAATAAAATTTTATAAAGAAGGTAAGAGTTCTGTTGAATCAGCAGAACTAGCTGGTATTAATAAAAATACAGCTACATCTATATTAAGACGGTACAAAAATGATGGGTGTGTGGTTTTGATCAGAAATCGTGGTGGTAAAAGGCAATTGAAGTTAACTACGGAAATTTTAAATATAATTGAAGAAATAATAGAACGTAATCCGGCCATTACTATAAAAAATATTAAGATTAAAGTATTTGAAAGAAAAATGTAAACCTTAGCACAACAACCATCTTTAATGCTTTGAAATCTTTAAAGATAACGCTAAAACTAGCTACATTTAACATTGATCGTTTTAACTCTGAAAGTACCATAGAACAATTAACGTTTTTAAAAATCAAAATAAAGATTTTTCATTTCAAATTAAAGATTTTTTATTTCAACTTAAATATTTTTCATTTCAAATTAACGTTTTTAAATTGAAAAAATAATATATAATAAAGTTGAATTTAAAATTTAAAAAACTAAATTTGAAGTTAAAAAAATGAATTTAAATGAATCAATACAATGGGTGTCCTGCTACAGCAATTGGTAATTTCATTGTCATGTCCATGTAATAATTATTGCAATCGGCAGAGGTCACACTTGCCAAAGATTCTTTAATTACATCAACTAAATTTAAACTATATATTATATATATATATATATATATATATATATATATAGGTTTTTCAGGTCAACTTAACGTTTTTTCAGATCAACTTAACGTTTATTCAAACCAAAATAACGTTTTTAAAAATCAAAATAAAGATTTTTAATTTCAAATTAAAGATTTTTTATTTCAACTTAAATATTTTTCATTTCAAATTAACGTTTTTAAATGGAAAAAATAATATATAATAAAGTTGAATTTAAAATTTAAAAAACTAAATTTGAAGTTAAAAAAATGAAATCGTGGTGGTAAAAGGCAATTGAAGTTAACTACGGAAATTTTAAATATAATTGAAGAAATAATAGAACGTAATCCGGCCATTACTATAAAAAATATTAAGATTAAAGTATTTGAAAGAAAAATGTAAACCTTAGCACAACAACCATCTTTAATGCTTTGAAATCTTTAAAGATAACGCTAAAACTAGCTACATTTAACATTGATCGTTTTAACTCTGAAAGTACCATAGAACAACGTAAAAATTATGCTATGTACTTTTCGCAAAACGCCCCACAGCACCGTGAGAAAATTATATTTATTGATGAATCTGGATTCAACTGTCACCTTCGGAGAGCTAAAGCTCGCTCAAAGAAGAATACTGCAGCTCATGTCATAGTTCCAACTATAAGAGGACGAAATGTGTCGCTCATCATTAATCCTTGACCTACCACTATCAGACAAGTGAGGTCACTTTGTCTTAAGAGGGGAAGAGTTAACACAACAATAATTCCCACAATAATTAAAATATTTCGGTAATAGAACACCGGAAATTTTAATTTTCATAAATTCCCACAAAATTTATTAAAAATATTTTATTCCAAATTTTCTCATGACACTTTTTGCTTACGATGCAAGTAGAAGTACATAAGTTATTCAATTTGCAATGAATAACTTATGTAATTAGCTTTAAGTTTTTTAGTTATTAGTTTATTAGTGAATATCAATAAAGAAACATATAAAAAAACTACAGCAATTCGTTATTTTTATTTCCTTTAAGAAGTATAAAATTAACTTATATACTTTTTTTTTTGCATTTTCTTAAGCTATGTATGCTGTTAGTACGCACCTCAAGCTGGTAAAAATGATAGTAAAATTTCGGGTAAAATTTTATTTAATATAATAGCTGATTGGGAACTAGATGGCGGTGGGAGCAGTAAAAAATGTTCTGACTTTTATAAATTTCCTGTGGAATTTTCCGTAATTTAAAAAAGCTGTCAAGTTGGAAGAGTGCTTCATATCCCCTTTTAGATAAACCTAGGATTTAATAAAAACAAAGAATTAAGTAAAAGTTATAATATTTTATAAAACTATGTTTTTTCACAATTTAAAAGTAAATATATGTTCTTATGAAACATGATGTTATATACAAGTTATTCGAATGGTAAAAATGATCAAATTCTTATCTATAATGTAGGGTTGAAGTTATGAGTTATGATATAATATTATATAATATTTAATATTATTGTCATATTATATATACTTATATAGGTTTTTCAGGTCAACTTAACGTTTTTTCAGATCAACTTAACGTTTATTCAAACCAAAATAACGTTTTTAAAAATCAAAATAAAGATTTTTCTTTTCAAATTAAAGATTTTTTATTTCAACTTAAATATTTTTCATTTCAAATTAACGTTTTTAAATTGAAATTGGTTTTTTCAAGAATATATCTATGAACACTTGCTAAAATAAAAAATCATCTTAGTATTCTGATTACTTTTATTTTATTGCATGGCTCAATTCTTAATTATTTTTTTAATGTTACAAATTAAAAGAATAAAAATCATTTAAACAATAAATATTATCAAGTTAATTGTCGAACGAAGTTTAAAAAAGTTAAAAATTATAATTTTAATTTATTTCAATCAGCAAACAAATGAACAATACCATATTATCTAATAATGAATTGAGTGACAGTTCCTCTAATGATTCTATTCCGTTGTAAAGAGGATTCAGATAATAGTGGTGATGAAAATAATTTAGTTGTTCGTCAGAGAAGACAACGTAATTTAGCAACCAATAATAAAATAATTTAGTTGTTCGTCAGAAGAAATTTAGTTGTTCGTCAGAGAAGACAACGTAATTTAGCAACCAATAATAAAATAAGCTTGGAAAAAAAAGAATTATTAATAAAATTTTATAAAGAAGGTAAGAGTTCTGTTGAATCAGCAGAACTAGCTGGTATTAATAAAAATACAGCTACATCTATATTAAGACGGTACAAAAATGATGGGTGTGTGGTTTTGATCAGAAATCGTGGTGGTAAAAGGCAATTGAAGTTAACTACGGAAATTTTAAATATAATTGAAGAAATAATAGAACGTAATCCGGCCATTACTATAAAAAATATTAAGATTAAAGTATTTGAAAGAAAAATGTAAACCTTAGCACAACAACCATCTTTAATGCTTTGAAATCTTTAAAGATAACGCTAAAACTAGCTACATTTAACATTGATCGTTCTAACTCTGAAAGTACCATAGAACAACGTAAAAATTATGCTATGTACTTTTCGCAAAACGCCCCACAGCACCGTGAGAAAATTATATTTATTGATGAATCTGGATTCAACTGTCACCTTCGGAGAGCTAAAGCTCGCTCAAAGAAGAATACGGCAGCTCATGTCATAGTTCCAACTATAAGAGGACGAAATGTGTCGCTCATTGCAGCCATCAATTTACATGGCATAATACATAAAATAATAATATCAATCTCAACTGTAAATGCGAACATTTTTCTGGTGTTTTTAGATGAGTTTTCAATAAATTGGCAGAAGGTAATATCACTAATGCTTGTAGTTGTTGACAATGCAAAAATACACAAGACTAGCGTAATACAAGATAAGGTTAGAGAGACCACTCACCAACTAATGTTCCTTTCCCCATACTCACCAATGCTTAATCCAATAGAAAAAGTTTTCTCGAAAACTAAATTGGCTGAAAGAAATTTGTTGGCTGATTCAGAAAATAGTTTAAATTTAGTTGATGTAATTAAAGAATCTTTGGCAAGTGTGACCTCTGCCGATTGCAATAATTATTACATGGACATGACAATGAAATTACCAATTGCTGTAGCAGGACACCCATTGTATTGATTCATTTAAATTCATTTTTTTAACTTCAAATTTAATTAAAAGTGATATTTTATGGTAATTAATAAGAGATTTTTATTAAAAAGTAGTGTAAATTATAGTTTAATAATTGTAGATTTGTTTTTATTAAAAAAAATTGTGCGATTATTATTTGATTTACATAGTTTATTTTTGAGATAAAAATTTAGTGCAAATTTCATAAACAAGAAATAAAATTTCTTATTGGAATATCTTAATATTTATATAATAATTAGTGTGCTAAAGGCAATTAAATATAAACTAAGTGTGCAAATTTCGTGCAATTTTTTGATTTTTGAAGTTAAATAATGCCGCGATATTGTGTGGTACCTTATTGCAAGTCCAATTATTTTTCGACAGAACCATCGATTCCAACTTTTGGTTTACCTAAAGATCAGGATTTAAAAGATAAGTGGACAGGCGCTATTCACAGAAGTGACTGGCAGCCAACAAAATGTTCTGCTGTTTGTGCGATTCATTTCCGCGAAGAAGATTTTACAAAACGCGAAAATAATAAATTTAATAAATTAAATGTCGGTGCTATACCTTCAATTTTTCCAAATTATCCTCAGTATTTAGTTCCTATAGAAAACATTCAAAGACGGCGGGATCCGTCAAAAAAATTCGATAAATTAAATATTTTATTAGAAAAAAAGTCGAATGATTTTTTTGCATCTGACATTATTAAAGATTATAGTATTTTTAAAATTAATTTCAAAGAAAAAATCGATTGTCAAAATTATCTTCTTTTCGAAAATGAGGAAAAATGTGTATTTGTTTTACTCGAAAATAGCGACGATTTAGAATGCAATATTTCTGTCCGAATTAGTATCAATAAATATTTAGTAGTAAATGTTATTTTACATGGATCCGAAGTTCCATATAATGATTTGCAATGGATTTTACCAAATAGTAGTAAAAAATTAACTTTATGGTCACAAATTGAAAATTTACTCGCGAGATACAGAAATATTGCAAACGGAATTTGAAAACCGCGAATATTGTATAAACCGGGCAATTTTATATTTAAAAAAAGCACAAAACTGTCAAAACGATTTTAATCACTGTGGCAAGCTAGATATTTTAAAAAATCAAGTAGAATTATTAAATAAATTAAAACCGAAATATGATACGGAAACTATAATAATGGCTTTTTTAATTTTTGCACATTCTACTGCCACTTACGAAATTTTAAGAAAATTTTTAATTTTACCAACTAGAAGATACTTACAATCTTTATCTTCTAGTATGCACATATCGCCAAACTATAAGGTACCAACTAATGACGAGCATTATTTAACTCACGTATCTAAATCTTTAAATGATCGCGAAAAATTTGTTGCCCTTTTAATTGATGAAATTTATATTGAGCAAGGATTGCAGTATAAGGCCAATAATCTAGTGGGCATGGCTGAAAATAATCCTACTCAGTGCGCGAGAACTTTAATGACATTTATGATAAAATCAGTTTTTGGTAGTTTTAAAGAAGTAGTTAGGCTTATACCAGTTCTTCGTCCGTCAGGTCAAAATATTTATGAGCTTACTAAGAATGTGATTCAATTGGTACAAAAAATTGGTTTTCAAATTATTGTTATTATCACAGATAATAATAGAATTAATCAGAATATGTTTAAATTATTTAGTTCATCCGATAATCCAAATTTTTTTTCAAATCCAGATTTTCCTGGTACATAATAACATTCATTTACAATATGATACTGTACATTTATTTAAAAATATTAGAAATAATTGGTTAAATTTACAAAATTTAGATAATACATTTGTTTTTCCGGATTTCGAAACTTATGAAATTAAATATGCATCTTTTAAGCATTTTAAAACTTTGTATGACAATGAAAATAATTTGCAAATTAAAAAAGCCTACAAATTGAATCATAAAACTTTATATCCGAATAGTTTAGAAAGGCAAAATGTTTTGTTAGTAGACAACATATTTCACCATTCCACTATTGCATCGCTTAGAGATCATGATGAAATGATTGAAACGGCTGAATTCTGCGAAGTAATAAGGAAATGGTGGGATATTGTTAATACAAAAACTTTTTTGAACGGTATTATTAAAAGAAATAATTTGTGCCATCCAATTAGAGCAGGTTTAGATAATATTAGTATAACATTTTTAGACAACTTTATTATTTGGTTAGAAATTTGGAATAGTGGTTTAAATAATTCTGGCACACTAACGAAAGACACTTTCTCTGCTCTTTTATTAACAACAAAATCACTTGTTTCTTTAGTTAAATTTTCATTATTAGAATTAAAATTAGATTATATTTTATTAGGAAAATTTCAAACTGATGATTTAGAGGGTAGGTTTAGATTATATCGATCATTAGCTGGTTGTAATTATAGAGTATCTTATAGTGAGGCTGTTGAATGTGAGAAAAAAATTAGAATCCATAATGTTTTTGCTCACAATAAAAAAGATTTTCAAAAATTAGTAGAATCTGGTAGCGATAATTCATTAAAAGAATTTGTAGATTTAGCTCAATTTGATGAAATTTTAGATAATGATTTTTATTTAGTAAATGCAAATACAGATAATTCAGCTTATTTATATGCAGGGGGGTATGCTTCTCACAAAGCTATACAAACTATTTCTTGCAGTGCTTGCAAAGAATTATTTCTTAAGGAAAAAGGACATCAATCTCAATATAACTATTTTAATTATTTACAGAGAGGGGGGTTGTCAGTACCGTCCGACCAAGTTAATTATATTTTATTTCATATGTCAGCTATATTTCAGGAGATTTTAAATCAAGTAGAACTTAAAAAAACATTTTTAGAAAGTAGAAATCATAAAGGTATTCTTATTAATTTAACTATTGATAGTATTAGAAAGGGTGAATTAATGGATATAGACTTAGATTATGAATGTCATTGTGGTGTCTCCGCATTTAATATATATTTTAAAATTTGTAAATGTTTTGCTAATATTTTTTTAAATAATTATTCTAAGTCAATTAAGGATTTAGAGCATAAAAAACAAATATAACAAATCGAAAAATTCTTACATTTAAATAATTTTTGGCTTTGTTATATTTATTTTTATTTAATATAATAAGTAATATATATAACAAATATAACTTGTTTTTAATGTAAATATACTTTACATATATTAAAAATATATATTTGTTATATATATTATATTGAATTGTTCCTTTTATTTTTATTATTTATTATTTATTATTTATTAATTATTTATTTCTTTTTTATTAAAAATGTCAAGAAGACATATTTTTTGTTATTTTTTTAAATATATTTTATTTATTTTTTTATTTAAAATGTCGAGAAGACATCTTTTTTGTTATTTTTTAAATATATTTTATTTATTTTTTTATTTAAAATGTCGAGAAGACATCTTTTTTGTTATTTTTTAAATATATTTTATTTATTTTTTTATTTAAAATGTCAAGAAGACATATTTTTTTGTTGACTTATTACTTAAGTTAAGTCCATGGTAATTTACCCAAATTACTATAAACCAAAAATGATTTTTTTTAATGAATTTGTTTATTTTTTCATGTGAAACTGCGGGACGTATATGTTGTGCAAGTGCAGTGGACGTATATGTTGCAGGGGACGTATATGTTGTGCAGCAGGAGAATTTTTTATATTTACATTATTTTGAATTTATTAATCTTTAATTTCAGATACAGGTAACAATACGCATTTTTGTGCCAATTGATGAATTTGTATCTTATCAATAGACAGACATTATTGATGTAAAAACTCTATCTGATGGTACAAAAATATTAGAAAAGCGTATTATTACTTGTATCTTAAATAATAGAAATCACAAAATATATAAATTATACTAATTAATTTTTTTAATAAAATAATTAATTATAAAAAATTATAAATTTCGTTTTATTATCACTAAAAATATAATTTTTATCAAAGAAAAAATTATATGTCATATTGAATTCTCTGACTACCTTTTGGTATGTATGGGTTAGTGCATAGACTTTGTTCAGGGCTTTTTAGTAGTGTTGGTTTTGGCTAAATAAACGAAAATCATGGCACACTCCATACATATTTGAATAGTTATATTTGTATGCAATTGTCTTAAGTTTTCTCAACTAAGAAAAAAATTGTGACAAAATATTGATATAACGAAATAAATATTTCATCCAAATTTTTACTCAAAGGAATTATTCGTTCTAGGGGCTGCGATTTTCTAGCCCACGATGATATATTTCTCTTTTTTTTTAATGAAAAATATTTCATGCAAATTTTCAGTATAGGAATATTTCTTCTATGGACAAGAGATTTTCTATCCCATGATATATTTTTCTCAATATAAATTTTTTAATATAGGAGAAGGAAATAACTCAACTCAATAGTGTTGATTATAAAATATGCGCGCCTGGTATTTTGGTTTAAAAAATTTGAAAATTGACATTGCTTGCTCATATAATGGAAATAGTCTACTAATTTTCTTCCATAGAAAAAAATAATAAAATTCTGAAAATCATATAGCAATTACAAATATTTCGCATTTCTATGGGGAACACGTGGTCTTTGTGGGCTAGTTTAAATTAGCCCAGCCTGATCCATACAAAATTCAACACATACGCAAAATTGTTTTGTATAAAATTAGTATAATAAGGTGGGCAAATTTCAATTAGCCCCTGAAGTAAAGAGAAAAGAGTAGTTGTATTTTTATAATGAAAAAGTTATGTAGTGTTAGAATAATATATTTGTATTTTAGCGTTCATATTCATATTTAGATTTTAGATTATATTTTTATATACAGATTATATTTCGCAGCGGTGGTGCACGAATTTCGATGGAAAAAATTATATACACGTTATTATATGACATTTATTTAAAAAAAAATTTGAATTTTTTTTGCTTATTTTTATAATATATTTTAAATAAATATTTTGTAGCATTTTCCTGTAAATTCAGGTTGGGCTTAGCCCACCCTGCCCAATATGACGAGCCGCCGCTGACTGGATTGAAGAAATTAGAAATTATTTTCTTAAAAATACTATTTCACACCTTATGCGAAAAATTTAGTTCCATTCTTATCACATAGAAATATTACACTTGAAAATTTATTATATAGTTATGAAAATTGAATATTTGGAATATGAAATGACTATAAACCAAGCCACATTTTATTTATAACCATTCAACTTACAAATTAGGTGCAATAGGTTAGTGCTTACCCAATTCACTCAGATTTTAACCCGCTGCTCTGTTTAGGTGGAGGAGAAGGTATATATAAGGAACAACCCACATCGGAGGGTTAATTTAAAAAAAATGAAAAAATAGTTTTTTAATAATAAAATTTTACACGTGAATTTATAAATTTTATTTAAATCTTCGTTTTCATTAAATCCTAGGTGGATCAAAAGGACTTCCAACTTGGCAGATTCTTTTTTGTATATCAATTTGTATATGTCAGTTGAGAATTTGGACTTAGTTTAAGTTACCAATGAATAAAAACAAATTAACACTGTTATACTAATTTTTAAATTTTGGAATTACTAGAGCAGAAAAGGTTGGAATTTTGGTTTGAAAACTATATTTGAAAGCTAATATCTAATCTAAGACCTTTGCGAAAAATTTGAATTTCACGAACAACATTAATACATATATAAAATTAAAAGTTATAATTTTTTCAAAACTATTAATGTTGTACAATTATAAATTATTACCAAGTTTCAATAAATAAATACTCGAAATTGTATATATGCAATATAATATTAATTTTTAAAATGTCGAAATTTTTACAACCGTAAAATGAAGAGGGTTGAAGGTACAGGTCTCGTTTTTATGTACAAGGTGTAGAATAGTGTTATTAAGAAACTAATTTTAAATTTTTTTGATATAGTCTCCCGCATAGGGGATATTGCTTATTTCATTAATATACCCCTTCCTCTACTTTAATGAGATGGTTTATAATTTTAAGTGATTTCGCAAGGTTTGAAATTATTATGGTACCTGGCATAGAAGTTAGAAAGTCGTACATAAAATCTGGACCATTTTATAGCCATTTTGAATTTTAAAAATTTAACTTTGAAAATATCGAAATTCAAATACAACTAACATAAAGAGGGTTGAGGGGATGGGGCTGATGATTTTTCTATCCCATGATATATTTTTCTCAATATAAATTTTTTAATATAGGAGAAGGAAATAACTCAACTCAATAGTGTTGATTATAAAATATGCGCGCCTGGTATTTTGGTTTAAAAAATTTGAAAATTGACATTGCTTGCTCATATAATGGAAATAGTCTACTAATTTTCTTCCATAGAAAAAAATAATAAAATTCTGAAAATCATATAGCAATTACAAATATTTCGCATTTCTATGGGGAACACGTGGTCTTTGTGGGCTAGTTTAAATTAGCCCAGCCTGATCCATACAAAATTCAACACATACGCAAAATTGTTTTGTATAAAATTAGTATAATAAGGTGGGCAAATTTCAATTAGCCCCTGAAGTAAAGAGAAAAGAGTAGTTGTATTTTTATAATGAAAAAGTTATGTAGTGTTAGAATAATATATTTGTATTTTAGCGTTCATATTCATATTTAGATTTTAGATTATATTTTTATATACAGATTATATTTCGCAGCGGTGGTGCACGAATTTCGATGGAAAAAATTATATACACGTTATTATATGACATTTATTTAAAAAAAAATTTGAATTTTTTTTGCTTATTTTTATAATATATTTTAAATAAATATTTTGTAGCATTTTCCTGTAAATTCAGGTTGGGCTTAGCCCACCCTGCCCAATATGACGAGCCGCCGCTGACTGGATTGAAGAAATTAGAAATTATTTTCTTAAAAATACTATTTCACACCTTATGCGAAAAATTTAGTTCCATTCTTATCACATAGAAATATTACACTTGAAAATTTATTATATAGTTATGAAAATTGAATATTTGGAATATGAAATGACTATAAACCAAGCCACATTTTATTTATAACCATTCAACTTACAAATTAGGTGCAATAGGTTAGTGCTTACCCAATTCACTCAGATTTTAACCCGCTGCTCTGTTTAGGTGGAGGAGAAGGTATATATAAGGAACAACCCACATCGGAGGGTTAATTTAAAAAAAATGAAAAAATAGTTTTTTAATAATAAAATTTTACACGTGAATTTATAAATTTTATTTAAATCTTCGTTTTCATTAAATCCTAGGTGGATCAAAAGGACTTCCAACTTGGCAGATTCTTTTTTGTATATCAATTTGTATATGTCAGTTGAGAATTTGGACTTAGTTTAAGTTACCAATGAATAAAAACAAATTAACACTGTTATACTAATTTTTAAATTTTGGAATTACTAGAGCAGAAAAGGTTGGAATTTTGGTTTGAAAACTATATTTGAAAGCTAATATCTAATCTAAGACCTTTGCGAAAAATTTGAATTTCACGAACAACATTAATACATATATAAAATTAAAAGTTATAATTTTTTCAAAACTATTAATGTTGTACAATTATAAATTATTACCAAGTTTCAATAAATAAATACTCGAAATTGTATATATGCAATATAATATTAATTTTTAAAATGTCGAAATTTTTACAACCGTAAAATGAAGAGGGTTGAAGGTACAGGTCTCGTTTTTATGTACAAGGTGTAGAATAGTGTTATTAAGAAACTAATTTTAAATTTTTTTGATATAGTCTCCCGCATAGGGGATATTGCTTATTTCATTAATATACCCCTTCCTCTACTTTAATGAGATGGTTTATAATTTTAAGTGATTTCGCAAGGTTTGAAATTATTATGGTACCTGGCATAGAAGTTAGAAAGTCGTACATAAAATCTGGACCATTTTATAGCCATTTTGAATTTTAAAAATTTAACTTTGAAAATATCGAAATTCAAATACAACTAACATAAAGAGGGTTGAGGGGATGGGGCTGATTTTTTCATATAAGGTGTAAAATTTCATTGTTAAAACAGTATTTTTCCTTTTTTTAAAATTAGCGCCCCGCGGAAGGCATGGAGCTTGTTTCCTAAATATACCCCCTCCTCCATCTAAAAAGAGCAGAAGGATAAAATTTGGAGTGATTTGGATTACCACGAACCTAGTGAACCCAATTTATAAGTTTCAAGTTAATATCTAAACTATGGCTTATTTTATAGTCATTTTAGGTTCCAAAAATTAAATTTTCATAAATTCTGTAATAAATTTTGTAATATAACATTTCTTAGAGGGGGTTGCAGGTACGGAAACAAATTTTTCGCGAGAGGTGCAAAATAGTATTTAAAAAAAACTACTTTCTTAGTTTTTTAATCCAGTCCCCCGAGGAGGTGTTGCCTCTTGTTTTATAAATATACTTCCTCAGCTATGTTAAAGGAGAAAGGGGTGAAAATTTTGAATGATTGCGAAAGGTACTAATCTATTATACCTAACTTACAAGATACAAGGCCCTATCTCAAATGCGACATATCTTATGACCATTTTTAATACAAAAAACACAATTTTAATAGCACTTTTAAAAGTCTTTCACTTTAAAGTGAAGGTGGGGTAGAGGTATGGGGCTAATTTTTATGGAGAAGGTGTAAAATAGTATATTTAAGAAACTCATTTCTCACTTCTTTAATAAATTTCCCCGCTGAGGGGTTGCAACTTCTTTCATATATAAGCCCTTCATCCACTTAAAAAAGGCGGGGGGTATTTTTTTTAATATGGAATGGAAAGGCACTTACCTGTTGTACCTATTTTAGAAGTAATAGTGTTTTAAGTAAATCCTTACTGGTTTCATAGGCATATCAATTTTCAAAACTTTATCTTTAATAAAATAATGGGGCGGGGACCCAGGGCTCTAAATTTTTGTTATGTTCTTTGTATAATGTCTGTTCATAAACCTGTGAAACAGAGTAAAGATCCGACTATATTAAGGTGTGTTTTTTAACGTGCACAAAAATTATGCATTTTTAACGCTCCATGAAGGGGGTTTGCAGGGATATCATTCTAAAAAGGATAACATAAACATAAAATATTATCCTTTATTTACGTTTCTGCAAATTTTTTATTAAATTGAATATGTTTTAGAACTATTTCTAAGTGATTGAAAAAGTCTATTTTTGCTTTGCGTATGGCGTACGACGTACGTTTTTTCACTGAGAATAAAAAGAGAATTTTTTTTTCATTTTGAGAATATTTTTACTTCCCTTTCACAGCCGCCCGCACAGGCCTTTTCTTTTAATTTTTTCCCACGTGCGGACGGCTGTGAAAGGAAAGTAAAAATATTCTCAAAATGAAAAAAAAAATTCTCTTTTTATTCTCAGTGAAAAAAAAATTCATTTTTTCTTCTTTTTTTTATATATATGTTTACATATAAAATTAATTAAATTTTTACTTAACATTAGAAGAAATTTAATTATTTATACGTCAATATATGTATGCATTTCAAAAATTGTCCACTAAGCAAAACCCTGCACCTGTACATCCCTGTAATCTATTTGTTTTACTATATAATTACAAATTTTGGGCGATGAATTGCCGCCACAGGAATTAAGGCCAAATAGCGATTAATTCACTTAATATTGCCTCAATATGCAAGGCGTTAATTCTCGCCCCAATACCTTTTGTTATTTTGAGTCACACAATATTTTTAAAGAGATTTCAGAATAATATGTATTATGTATAGCATATAATGAGAGAGCGGGTTCCAATGTTATGACCCACGAACAGAAATTGAAAAATTCGTATTTGTTCTACATGCGAGTTCTTTATTATTATATATTCTTTGGTATTAATTTACAATTTTGATATTTTTATTTGATTGTGAGTACATATAAATAAAATACATCATTTAGTTGATATATACATACACTGTATAAATTATGTATAACAAAAAACAAAGATATAAAATTCATACAAAAACCAAAACCATACAATCTTATCAAAATCTTATAATAAATAAAAATTCGCTAAAATTCAAACTTCACATTTTTTTACAAAAAATACAAAATTTTCTAAAATTCAAAATTATTTTTTTATACATACAAAATTCTCATTCTCACAAAAAAGGCACACGCTTATTTGAAAAAAAGTGCGAAATTTCATTCACAATTTGAGAAATGTGTTATACCAAATATTATATTTTATATGCAATAATTAAAATTGTGTGTGTACGCTTTGTAAATTGTTATATACACCATGTATAGTATAACAAAACGAAGTATACCAGTAGCCCGTTTCTGTAACTGAATCGAGAAATACTCGATTAATTGTGACGTCACACATTCTCTACCAGGTATTCTCTATCAAAATGTTTTTAGTGTTTCTGTAACTTTCAAAATTCACCAATCGAGAATTTAATGGTGAGTATTTAAAATAAAAACGAAATAGGGGAAATGAAATCCATATTTATTTATTTTGACATATTGTATACTATTATTATTATTATTATTATATACTCCTAATAATATTATCAAAAATACTATTAGGAGTACATAATAATATTATTAGAAATTCCCCTATTTTAATTTTACATCAAAGATTACAATAAATATTATTAATAAATATTAATAATTTGTTCGCCAACTCGATTCTCCTTTTGAAAAGGTAGTGAGAAATACTCGATTATTTTTAACGTCAAAGTCTATTCCCCACAGATACAGAAACACTACAATAGAGAATGACGTCATAATGACGTGTAATCGAATATTATCAGTAGAGAAACGTTCTCTATTGGGTTACAGAAACGGGCTACAGATATAATTCTACTTTTTGGGCAAAGGCCTCTTAAATGTCGCAAAATGTACATTCTTACGGGAAGGCATCGATATCATGATTTATTTATTTTATTTGTAAAGTTGACATGCACTGATTGTAGGTCATTTATCTTAATTATAACTCCTCTCGTTTGTTCTCTGACCCAATAACACATTCGGCCACAGTACAGTAGTAAAATACTATAATTTTTTACAGTGTAATAAAACGTACAATGCGCACTACATAAACAAGAAAATTAATATTATGTTCCACATTTTAGACATTATATTGATTATTTCTAGCATTATATGTATAACAATATAAAGATGCTTTATATGGTAGTATGAAGGAATTTTAATTATACATAAATAATTAAAATAAAATGTTTTTCAAATATGTAATATTGAAATCAATTACTTTTATATTATTATTATTATTTTTAAAATGTTTAAAAAGTGTACATGCAATTACACGTGGACCACATCATCCAAAAAGTGAAATTTCAAATATGAAAACAAAATTGGATACTCATTTAACATTTGAAGAGCAGTAAGTTAAATTGATATTAACACTTTTTTATATAAAATTTAAGATTACTAGAAGCATAAATTGTTGCGTTCTTGAAACTACTTTAGATGATAAATGCTTCATCTATTCGAAGTAATTAAATTATATAATATATAGTTTCTCGAGACTACAACAATTTTGTAAATAAGCATTAACAAATTTTGTATTCTTTAGAAACGGGGGTCATTCAATGACGGACTACTATATATTATACAATTTAATTACTTCGAATAGATGAAGCATTTATCATCTAAAGTAGTAATTTGTTTTTTTTTAATACAATCATAAGTTAGTTTTTACAAAAACAATAATCAATCCACTTTTATTTTTAGTAGCATCGCGGATGATTTACAGGGTTTTGGAAATTCCATTGATCCAAATTCAATGACGGAAGATGAAAAACATTTTATATATTTTAAGGTAATTTATTTTTGAGAAACTAAATATTGTAAATTATATTACAATGACTGACAAAAGTTTAGAGAAATGAATTGTAAGATAAGAATATGCTATGCTATATTTTTAATGACGTACAGTGCCATTTCGGTATATAATTACTTCGATTAATTGGACGAGAAATAAAAAATAATATATTTCTATACTTACTGTATATTGTCGTTTATCGATTGTTTGAGTGGATCTGACTTTGTACTTTGACATACAATCTTAAGTTGACAAATAATGAATACCCCGGATAATATCTAGCTATTTCATTTTCAGGCTCATGACAATGACAATAATAATGCATTAGATGGTTTGGAAATGTTATATGCTGCAATTCATCAAGAAAACAAATCCGAAGATGGAGGTTTGCATATTGTTTCAAATGAAATGGAACATATAATAGGTAATAATGAAATATTTATAAAATGAGGTACATTATTCTAATCTAATAATACAAAAATTTTTATAGGTGTTATTGATGAATTTTTACTGATTGCAGATACTAATAAAGATGGCTATTTGAATTATCCAGAATACATGAAAGCAATAAATGAAAATGCATTTTAATATATATATGTATATATTAATATTAAATTTTTATATGAATAATTTTGGAAATATTTTTAATTGTATATTTATAAACTGATCATCCGCACTCATAGTGAACATATTCTATTAAAACAAACAGAATTTTAGTATATTTAATAAAATTTTGAATTTAAAATAATTTTTTTTGACTTAATTATTTATTTTTTTCACAAAACGGAAATTTTTTAATATTTTTTTTTTGTATTCTTGTATTTAAGAAATATTAAATCTGAAATAATCCATATTCGAAAACCAAAATTAAATGAATTTGTTTAAATGTGGTAGAAGGTTTTATTATTTGGTTTTTTGAAAAAAAGCTTAGAAAATTCGTTATATAATCATTCTTCATGTTAAATTACATTTTAAATGTGTATATTAAACAATTAAATTAGGATAATTTAGTACATACATAAGTAGGTACATATATAAAATAAATTATATAAAATTAATCATTCACTGACGAAATGATAAAAATAATTGGTTTTTATTTTCTATATATATATATAAGTATGTATGTGTAAGCATTTTTCAATGAAGATACAAACAAAAAAATTAATTTCAATTTGATATTCGAAAATTAGCGATTTCTAGATTAAAAAGTTTCTTTATTATGGTATACGAAATCCCAAAATAATTCTTATATTAATAATAAACTGTTGAACAGAATCTCAATGACAATAAAAGATTATCGTATACCAATACTCCAAATTTACGCAAATATATTAATTTTAATTGGAATCAACAGTGTGTTGTGTACCATTGAATAGAAAAACTAATCATCAAAATAGCAGAAATAATGGAGAAATTTTGCTTGCCATTACCCTAAAATACTTGCCGCCCTATCCCACAAAAATCTACTAGAGTAAATAATTATGTATACAAATAATTAAAACGTACAATGCGCACTTTTACATATGTATGTACATACTTATAGATAGATAGAAGATACATATATTTTTATATAGGTATGCTTTCATTTTGCAGCTATAATGACAATATGTACATATTTTAACATTAACTTGAATGTATGTACTATATTGAATTATAAGGGAAAAGCAGTATGAATGAAATTTTCATTTTATTACGTGCAGTGCAGTGCACACAAACTTTTGCATAAAAAACATTTGAATCAACTATACTATGCTATAATGAGAATGAGATGCGCCTGAGTATAGATCTCAAATTTTGAAATGTAAAATTAAATTATCAATATTTTTGGTAAAATTCCATTAAGCTAAAAAATAATATATTTTTTATTAATTATGTTAATTTAAAAAAAATTAATATCCTTAATAATTACTTTTTTAAAGTTAAAATTAATTATTTTCAAATTCTAAAAATCTCAGTTTAATAGCTCGATGTATGCCTAGATCTATCTTATAAACGTTTTTTTTTTCGACATTCTAGGTTTACCTCCCAGAGATTTCGCCTACATTCTATTTAAATATTCTTACATTTTCTTTTTATATAACAGGAACACCGATGTTCACAGCTTTCCATTAATTCATACGTAAAGATATTCTTATGAATGGACTATTTACATTTGCCACACTTTAAGTAATATTTGTGAAACCTCATTTTTAATATATACCTATATATATATATATATATATATATACAATTATATATAGATATATATATATATAATATGTATTTAGTTTATATAGATAGTTACAGCATAATCAGTAAGATATATACATATTTGTATCCGACCTTTTCTTTTTTTATGTGAATAGCCCACACAATCTAATACAATTCCATTCCAGACCTATACTGTATATACAATTCTGTCGGTTTTTCACACAGTTTTTTTAGATCGAATCATTGAATATATGCGTTTTTTTTATTTAAGCATTTTGTTACTTAATTTTTACGCACGTCTATTGAAAAAAAAATATCTATGATACAAAAAAAAATTCTCCTGTTGACTATAATGTTTTACGTATACCAATACCAACATTATTATTGTTTTTGAACTTGTATTGGTATATCCGGGAGCTGAATACATACATTTTTGTATAATACTGTATAAATCCTTAGTTGGTTGGAAAGTTAACCAGGATATCGTTGAAATATCTTTAATATTTCCAGTGCACCACTATAGAATGTTGTAAACACCAGACCAGAATCTACAAGAATATATATATACAAAAAAAATGAACCTAGCTGGAGATTAGGAGAAATTTAATAATGTTTTAATATATTATACACATATACATACTATTTATATTTGCCATTACCAAAATAATATAATTTACTGTATGCTAAAATAAAGGAGTAAGTATTAAGTAATTATAACTAAATATGTATAAATGTTAATTGCGTTCCATTTTATGTGAAGAAAATTTATTATATGATTATTTGTTGCCTGAAAATTTAAGTACTTTTATTGATACAAGTAAATATAATAAAAAAAACTTAAATTTTTACTGTTTAATACTTAATTAGCTTCTGATTAATACGTTTCTCAATTGTTTTGTAGATTTTTTGCAACCATAGTTAATAGTCGATATTTTTTATATTTGTTTTATCATGGTAGAACTTTTAAAGTAGTCTCAAGTATATTACGAAAAGATAAAATAAACTAGGCGAAATAATGCTTAGATCCTTAGATTAATACACATACATTATTCCTTCCTACTCATTTTTTAATACCCATAATAAAATGTTTTATGAATAACTGAACTGGATACAATATATAATTAAATACTTTTCATTATTTTTGTTAATAGTTTTTCCTTTCCACATCATTGCAATTTAATATTCTGTTCAGTATTTCATTATTATTTGTTTTTCAGTCGTTTTTTAAATATGTAATATTCAGTAACTTCAGTAAAAAATTTAATATCAAATTTAGTATTTCGTCTAAATTCTTGATTTCTAAAGTTAAATTTTATTACAAATGCAAATAAATGTATAATATAAAAAAATTGATTAAATTATATGCAAATGAAAGTGATTATGTCTAAGCACCAGTTACTAGAATAATTAAGATGTCCAACTGCGAAAAAAACGATATTACAACAACCTATAACATGTTTCTAATTGTTCAACAATATATATTTTTTTATGTATCTATTTGTTGTTGAGAGAAGAAGTATGCAACATTTCTCATTCATATTTTACCTCTATTTCTATATACTTATTATGTATATTTCTTCTTTACCATAGAAAATGAATATTTTAGATTTAGAGCATTTTTTGTATTTGATATTTGTTTGGGATACTAATTTAAAGATCTAGAATTAAAAAAAATAGAATATGTAAATAAGAGTTGCATTACTTATTATTTAATTATTTTAGTTGTAACATTATAGTATATATATTTTCATTAGTATATTATACTATACTATATTATTATAGTATATTATTAAAATTAAAGAATTAAAAGATTGTTGTTAATATGGTCATTTATTTTATTTAAAATAACAAATCAAATTTACATAATATAATTCTTTTATTCCGCAATTTAAGGACCGGAAATGTGTCTAACCAAAAAATTTTTAATTTTCTAACTACATATTCGGACGAATTTGTTCAGCAAAATTAAATAATCATATTAACAACAGTATTTTAATTCTTTAATATTAATAATATATACTATAATAAAATAGTATAGTATAATATACTATAATGAAAATATATACTAATAACTAAAATAATTAAATAATAAGTAATCCAACTCTTATTTACATATTCTATTTTTTTAATTAAAGATCTTTAAATTAGTATCCCAAAAAAATATCAAATATACAAAAAAATGTAATATAAACAAACTGTTGAGTAATGTTACTACTGTTACATGTTTCTTTTTTCAATGCTTCTTTTCTATATTCTACTTGCTGTTGACTGTGGTCTAGGCTAACCAGGAGCTGTTGAGTCCAAAAGAATAAGATTTGTTTTTATTTAATAACAATAGTTCATTTCTATATAAACAAACCTAGTTACATATGAACGAATCTTATAAATTATTATTAAGCATAAGCTTAAATAACCAATATTCAAGTTTTATTTTAAGAGTTTTTTATAAATATATATATTTGGATCAATAATGATATGCTTCCTAAAAATTTATGAAAAATATAAAATTATGCATTAAAAATGCCCTTGATTTTCTTTAAATGTTTTTTTTTTTTCGAAGTCTGAGTCAATAAATATCCAGATGCATGAATGAATTAAAAATTAAATGAATCAATACTATATTTCATTATTGCAATAATTTTTCCTTTGTACTCATGTTCATGAGATAAATAAATATTTACTATCCCAAACAAAACCAAACGCATTAAAAACAATTCTTCTCCTCCTTTCCATTTCAATTTTATATATAAAGTTTTAATAGAGAAATTAAAAAATATAAAAATAATAAAATTAATCAGAAAAACAAGAAAATTTTAAATTACAAAATTTTTGTTGTAGGTGGTATACAACAACAAAAAATTCTATGTTTTCCAAGTTGTATACAATCGAAATCGATTATACCTTTGCATACTATATATGTATAATTTATATCCTATACATACCATATTTTCTAACTGAATAATTTGGTATTTCCACAATTTGGAGAAAATTCTACAATTGACACCTCATTGGAAATCTTGTATATACATATACGAAAAAAAAAATTTCCAAAAAAAAAACTTATACACATTCAACAATTATAGAATATATACAGACAGAAAAGTAGTATATCATTCATTCTTCTATATTCGTATTCGATTTCATTCAGTTAAGTTCTAAAAGGCTGAGAGGTTTGTTCTACATCCTTGAAGCAATTTGTATATATTAAAAATATTAAAACTTTTTTGAGCTTTAAAGAAAAAAATAATATAATAAATAGTTGATTATTTTATTAGATTTTGCGCGTATATCAATAAAAAAAGTAACTTAAATTTCAATTTTCTAATTAGAAAATTAAATAAAACAACAAAAATACGAAATTTAATTACAATTATTGTTTTAAAAATTTTTTGATTTGGTTTTATTCTTTTGTTTTTATATAACTAGTGTTTAAGGATTTATACATACTTAAATCTTCAAAACACTTAAATACATATATGATAAAATATCATTTATTTATTTTATAAATTTTTCTGTATAAAAAAAAACAGAGATAAAAGCTGGAAAATATTCTATAGCAAAAAAAGGAGTAGTAAAATTTTATTTTATTTTTATTGAAATAAAATTTTCGTTTACAATCATGTGTTTAAAGTGGTGTCCAACATTTGAATTGCAGAAAGAGTCCTGCATTAAAACGTATGAAAAAAAATTACTAAACTCTAATAAATATAATTTTTATTAATAAAAATGCACCAGCACCAATTGTACAACTTGAAAAAGCGCACAGTTTTTATCTAATTGCACAGTTTTTTCTTTATTATTTTATTTCCTACTTTAATTTTATCCTTTCAATGTGAGATTTTTTCAATTTATTTAAATTTTCTTTTTCCAGGATAATAAGAAAATTATAATTTTTTAGTGTTTTTATATTTTAGGAGATAAACTATTTTTTTTTGTAAAAAAAAAGTATGTCAAGCACTGTCAGTGTAAAAACATATCACATTTAAATATTAATTGCACTTTATCACAATAAGTTGCACGAATTTATTCAATTAAATATTTTATTAACTACATATGTATATATGAAAATTTTCCTAATAATTTTTAATTTTATTTTATATAAAAACTAAAAAAATATGAAAATCATCATTTCAAAACATAACTAACTACAACATCAACGAATACTGATAGTGTTGAATATAAACTGAAAAAAATATATATTAATAAATTTTTAAAAATAATTTAAATATTAAAAAAATAAACTAAAAAAATTTGAAAAGTTGTGAAATTAAAAGAAACTGCAAAACAATTTTGTGATTAAAAATTATACTTTTAAAAAAGAAAAGTATATTTCGACTATAAAGGAAAATTGAAAATAATAAATACAAAATGCAGCCAAGATTTGAGGTAATTTTATGAAAATTAATTTATTTTTAATGACTACGTTTTTAAGACACAGTGATATATACAGTGGTAATAATATTTAATAACAAATGATTGATTTAATTATTAATTTTTCATTATTTGATTGCTATGCTATAGATTTTAATAAAATGAAAATGAAGATTATACTTTGTGTTACATCATTGTATAGCTAATATGGTGTAAATGCTATGTCATGATTTGATTAAATAGAATAACAATAATAATGATGATAAACTGTGAGATAATCTAGTGCTTGTTCCTATTTTTATAACCAGAATTTAATCGATTATAGATTAAAAATTTCACTGGAATCACTGGAAGCTTAAATTAAATTCTACTTTATGATTCAGTAGAATTTATTTTAGCTTTCACTCTCAATAATTTATGGTATATTTTTCAGTTATCACTCTTTTAATTAAGATTTTCGATTATACAGGGTTTGCACTTCAAATTCGCCCTTTTGCAAATCAAATTCGTCCTTTTGCAAATCAAATTCACCCTTTCGTAAATCAAATTCGTCCTTTTGCAAATCAAATTCGTCCTTTTGCAAATCAAATTCACCATTTTGCAAATCAAATTCGTCCGTTTGCAAATCAAATTCACTCTTTTGCAAATCAAATTCGACTTTTTGCAAATCAAATTCAACCGGTATTAAAAAATGATTCGAAAAGTTTAACTTTTGTTAATAAATGTATATATAAAGAGTATACACATATATATATATATTTCCCTGGGATATTTTCGATAAGAAAATGGAAAAAATGTTTGATGAAAAACTTTAGTCAGTGGCGAAAAAAAAAATTTCAATTTATTACAGGCGAATGTATCAGATATTATGAAAGAAAATAGTGTGCTTAAAGATTTAGAAGAAATTAAAACAAAAATGCATCAGATGGACATCATGAATAGACGATTAAATTATAAAAAAATATTTATATACTTATTCGCGATATATTTTGAAACCCACATGTAATCGAAAATAAATCTACCCCATACAAAAAACATAATTAAATAAATTTTACGTCATTTCACCCACCTAAAACCTCACAGAAAATTGTCGAAAAAATAAAATTTGCATATACGTACTTCTAACCTAAAAAAATAGAATTTTTGAATCATTTTTTAATACCGGTTGAATTTGATTTGCAAAAAGTCGAATTTGATTTGCAAAAGGGTGAATTTGATTTGCAAAAGGACGAATTTGATTAGCAAAAGGGTGAATTTGATTTGCAAAAGGACGAATTTGATTTGCAAAAGGACGAATTTGATTTGCAAAAGGGTGAATTTGATTTGCAAAAGGACGAATTTGATTTGCAAAAGGGCGAATTAGAAGTGCAAACCCTGTAGACAGATAGAATTTAAATGACTTAAATTAATCTATTTTTCATATTACTTAAATTTATAAACCAATAGTGAAATAAATAAGTAATATTGAAGTCTTTACATAATGAAAGTCCCTACAACCGCCAATAATGGTGGGCTTATTATCAATTTAGTGCAGTGTTTCCCAAACTTTTTTTATTGGCGACACTCTTTTTCTGTTCAGTTACTGTAAATTTTGAATTTTAAAATTTTAAAAATATCTTAAATGCCAAAAATTCAAGTAAGTTTAAAATATTATTCAACGCCAAAACAAAATCAATAACTTTGTTACCAATCTCTGGACAAGTTTGTCTTCCTTCAATTCAGAAGTTTTCTAAAGAAATCATATTTAATTTTAAGGCTTCCGTCAGTCTGAATGGTAATCAGTTGTTCTTGTTCTATCAATGGCCATTCAACACTTAATTTATTGTTTTCTGTTATATTTTAAAAATTTCACGACGCACCTATACAAATACTTGACGACACAGTTGTGTGTCGCGATGCAGTTTGGGAATCACTGATTTAGTGTATAAAGTACCTTACAACTCATAGTTTGCCTTCTAGATGAAATTGTCAAATAAATTCTCATATTTATCCTTCGGCACTATCTATTGTATTATTATAAAATATAACTAATCGATAATACTTTTACCTTGGAACAATAATGCTACTGGTAATGGCTAAAACTTATATGTGACAGAGGTAAATTGAAAATAAGTAAATACTATTATTGGAAAATTGGAATAAATGTGTTTCTTGTTTGTGTGTTTAAAATCAAATAATCTATTCCATTTTTTACATCTATTGAAAAGAAGAAATATGTTTTTAATCAATATTTATGTGAATTTAGATTATTTTATATAGTTTTTATCACTTTTTATATAAAAAGTTTATTCGACTATTATTTGATATTATATATAATATTGATTATATTATGTTGGTGTTCTTGTTGCATTTGGATATAGTATTATTTTTAAAAAATCTATCAAATAACATAGATTTATTGTAAGACTATAGAAATAGAATCCTTTTATCCTCCTCAATATGTTTCAAATATTGAATTCGTTCCAAATATATTTAAACTTTTCATTTTCTTTACTATTTACTTGTAAACTTTACAGAAGTTTCTTCCTTTTTATGCTTAAAATTCGTTTAAAATTACCATATTTTTTTTTTGATTAATTTTCTCTGTTTTTGTCCTTTTTAAGACCTGTACGCCTACAGTATGAATGTACACCCAAACATCAATTTATAAGAGAAGGCAAAAAAAAAAATTCTTCAGAATTTCATCTCACACAAATATTCAATGAAGCATTTTGAACCGAAAATTTATATAAAAAAATAATGTGAATTTTTACTAAACTTTAAAATATGTTTTTATTTTTTTATATGTTTTATCACACGATGAGTAATGACGTAAACTTATTAAATCATACTTTAATGACGAATGAGAATACATAAATGATTTAATCAGCAGTAATTTTTTTTTATATATCACTGTGTCTTAAAAACGTTTTAAGAAGGATTAAAGTTAAATTATTAAACTACAAAAAAATATAATAATGAAATTTAATTTCAATTAAAAAATTTAATTTTCAGGGATATTCAAATTATATTGCATTATATCTATTTTAATTGTATATAAAGCTCTAAGTTACTTACATATATAAAATAATTGAATAATGAACATTTGTAGATTTTGTTATAATAGCGCACATTTAGTATTATTTCAATATAAATTATAAATATGTATACATATAGTAATATTGTAAAACTTTTATTAGCTTTTTGCTTGAGTATTTATAAACAGAAAACAACTTTAAAAATATAAAAATTATAAAATATTATTTCCTATCCACCTACACAGCGAATATACTCATAATTTTAATTTCTCTCTGAAGTACAAGTACAAATTATAAAATTTTTGATAACACAAACATAGGCATGAAATTAACTAACTGAAGTAGATAATTAAGGAAGTATGCCAAAAAAAGTTTTTTAAATCACATTTGAAATTTTTCCGAATCAATGAATTTTCAAGAAATTTTTCATAAATCAATAATTATTATATTTAATAATGATTTAGCAGATTTGTAAATTATATTAACGGAAATTTTATGGTTTTCAAGGGTAAATTTTCTGATTACATCAAAATCCTATATCCATACACATAAGTACAAGTACAATTATAAAATATCTATGGTTATTTCATTCTGTATACAAATTCGATTCTTTGTGGTGATATCTTTCTATAGTTAGTACATAATATATTCTTTGGTAATAAACTAGAATTTTTAATATTTTATAATACTCTTTTTACGGTCTTGCTTAAATTACATTTTTTTGCTTCGAAAAAAAAAAAAAAAATTCCACTATAATCATCCCATAAGCTTCCTTAATAACTTATCATTGAAACGTATAAAATTTTAATTTACTTGTCTATTATCAATAAAATACATAATATACAAAATTTTTTATAACTAATCAATATTAAACTATTGCTGTTAAAATCATCCTACCGCATAATTGTTAATTCATTTTGCAGAGTAATTAAATCACAGTTCCTTTTCGGTTCAATATTATATGTAATAATAATTTTGAAGAATTATGTTCTCATAGTCATACGACAAAAAAATTTATTTTACATAAGTAATATAATATTTGTTTAGATACAAGTTCTGGCTCAATTATTAGGGAACATTTTACTGTATTTAGTTATTATATTTGTGATATTTACCAATAGTTATATTATTAATAAAATATTATATCCCACACAGTTTTGGTTTACACAGATGACAAAAATTATATATATATATATGTAATGTATATAATTTATATGTATGTCGAAGTAAAATCAAAAGTCAGAAAAAGGATATTTGTAAATACATAATATAAAATATTTTAAGAAATAGACGAAAACGATATTATAAAAAAAACATTTGAAAATATTTTGTGTGGGTTAGCTATTAATATAATATATGTATCCACCATAAAAGGCAAATAAATCTGATTTTACTTTTTCTATTTCTTTAAAACTTTAGAAAATGTTTGTAACTGATTGCCAAAAGAATATATATATATATATATGTATATATTATTATTATAACTACATATATTTTATGAATTCAATGTATTGATTTTATTTCAATAGAAAAGAATTTCTATAAATGAAAATTTTGTAGCACGTCTTACAATATTTCAAATACATACTTGATATGTACATCACCTTATATATAATAATATGTACATATGTATATACATATAGCTAAAAACAATTTGTGAAATGATGTTAATTAAATATTTTGTATATTGTATATGAAACATCTTTGATATGTAATATTTTAAATACTCAAATACTTATACGAAATTATATTTCACATTTTTAGATTATTTTTTCCAATTCCATAATTTTGATTAAATGGGTTGGTGAAATATTCTTTAATTATAGGAAGATTTTTGTAGCACAAATATTATACCCAAGTTATAAAATGTCATTAATAATAATCGAAGTTCATAAAACTCCTACAAATATGTTTCAAAGTTGAATTTCACAGTGAACCTTAGTGAAAGGATCGATTATTGGTATTTACTCGTAGCACTAAGTTATATACATACTTGTAATCGACTATAATACACTTATACCATTTTCTTTTCAGCTACACTTTCTTACACTTTCCTAAACGGCTAAACCCTACATGTTGTAAAAATATATAGTTTTTTTTACTACACCTTTTACACCTCGATATAGAGTGCCTAGAAAAAGTGTGCACACTTTTATGCACCCTAAAATTTGAAGGTGTAGAAAGTGGAGATATAATAATTTATTTATTTTAATTTTTGATGTGCAAACAATTATTATTCGTGAATTAAATAATATTTCAATCACAAATTATGCAAAAAAGTATAAAAATTCAAAATTATGAAGATTTATGAAGACACTGACATGTGGCACTTTCCATTTTGGTATCGTGTAAATAAAGTTTACAGAAAAGAAATTGGCATTAATATTTCCTGTTTAATGCATACTGCAGCTGCAGCCATTCGCATTTCCTTACACTTGAATGATATCTCAGTTTTCGTCAAACTTCTAAAGAAGAGTGATTGTTTTTGAACTAAACATAAATTTAGGACACTAATATAGAAATTAAATATAGAACCAATAAATTTGTCGATAAAATAACAAATAACAACTATTATAGAGTTAATACCACAAGCATAAAGGTAAAATACGTACGTAATAATTATTTATTATTGTTTGGTATTGGTATTTTATAGCCTTATAAATTATCCACTAAAATATATACATACTATAATAATTAGATACAATAATTATTATAGTATGTTTAATTATTATAAAAATATGATTTATTTACTGTTAGTATAGAGATAAAATATTAAAGGAAATTAATTTAATTAAGATATAAAGAAAGCGACTTATATTTTGTGGATTGCAAAAAACTAAAAAAAGGATGTGTTTTAAGTTTTAACATATTCGAAAAAAAAGTAATTTTACATTTTCTTATTTAATACATAAAAATTTAGTAAAATTTATTTCTTAATTTATACTTCATCTTTTTATTTGTATACTCGTATAGTATAGGAGTACTCTGATCTCTGAATCTGAATACTCTCGGTTTTGGATAATAAATACTTATACTAAAATTAATACATTAAGTACTAAATTTATTTATTCTCTTTATTTACTAATCAATATTAATAAAAAAAACCCCAAACTTTTTTATTAAGCAATATAACATAAAAGAAAAGAAAACGTTATTTAAGAATATATGGCCACTTAACCTTAACATATAATGGAAAATATTAAGTATGTATACTAATACAGTTGAATAAATTCAACAAGTTTATGTTGTTTTCAAGGATGTGTGTAATGTGTATCAGGCATTCGAATCAAATTTTTATTCGTCTGTTTTTCCAATTAATTTTCGTCTATCATGTATTTATTTATCCAAAACCTTTTTACAAATTAATTATTCATTCTTTTTCAAATAATTCAATCCTTCTTCATTCAGATAAATGTTCCTTTACCTTTTTTAATTATTGACTTTGTTATCATAAATATTGTTTGCTTATCATATTTTTCTATAATGTTCATTTTATTTAAATAATTTTAATTTCTTTCTTTTTAGTTATTCAACCTTTTTCTTGTTTAATTCATTCTAGCATTGGGGGCTTGGAAACACATTTTTTTATTTCAGGACAATGATTAAAGTTTTTACATAAAGTAACTTACTTTACGTACAATATACCCCGAAGAAATACATCAATTGAAAAATTAATATTTTTTGGTTATATAGAATTTTATATTTATATGATATATATAGGGTATAAGGTTGGCTATTTAAGTTGCTTTTATTGCTATTGAATGTTTTCGACAATGCTTTGATTAATTTGTTATTCGGATTGAAAATTTATTATATAAAAAGAAATTATAGTTTGATCATGATCAATTTCAAAATATATTAAGCTCATATGTGTATATATATATATATTTATATGTAAGCATGTGTGTATATATTTTGACTTCAATTTAAGAGTCTGTTAAGAGATTGATATTATTTTCAGCTACACTATGGAGGTATTTTAGTTCTGAAACTTTTAACCGTTTTATATATATTTAATGGACATCATGTTAATTGTCAATTTTCATCATTGGGGCAAATTCAAAATTTTGGTGCAGGATCTGGAGGACATAATGGTAATGGTGGTGGAAATGATGGCAGTAATACTGGTGTAGCAAGCAGTGGAACAACAGGAGTTGGTAATGTTGAAGTAATTGGTCCACGATCATTGCAACTCAATGGTCAAGAGCCAACTTGTGAGGAATTAAGAGCAATGTGGAGGTAGGATAAAAATTTATAATTATAAAATGAATTATTAAAATTTAAAATTTACAAACTATATACACACACATTATGTTTATTGCTCAGTATACATTATCCTTGTGCATAAATACCGATAACATTTTATTGTTGTAGATTTTCTAAACGTCAGTCAAGAGCTGCAGAAATATCAAATGAAATACCAACATATCGTGATCCATTTACTTACAATGTATGGGATCCTTATTATCCAACAACACGAAGTTCAGGAGGAGGGTAAGAAAAATATTAATATATTTTTAATATAATAATAGTGATTATTGCCATGAATTTATTTATGTACGCATACATATAATATTAAGTATAATTATGTATGTATAATTTTTGTAAGAACATCAATTGTACAATCTAAATTCAATGAAGATTTTGTATGGTTTTAAATATAGATCACGTTCAATGTCTCGTTATCGTGATCCAAATCATCTAATATTTGGTCGAGTTATTACAAGGGAACCAATAGTCCCACCTCGATTTCCGGGCAGAAATCGTATTGGTAGTGAACATATTCGATATTATGGTGCTGAAACAAAAACAACCGATGATCCTCAAAGACGTAGAGGTCAGTTTCGTTTTGCTGGTGGCAGCAGTGGAAATGGTCAATCAAATTCTGTAACAACACACCACGGTAAATTTCAGGAACTAAAGGAATTAGTATGGACTGAACGGGCTAAAGAGTTAGCACAGCAAAGGAAAGCCGAAGAAATGGCAGCTAGAGCAGCCGTTTTGAAAGAAATTGCTAGTGGACAGAGGTGATTTTTAAATCTCTATTCGAAACTATTTATAAAATAGTTTTTTTTTATTATTTTTGTACTAATAAATAATAATTAAAAAAATTATAAATCTAATAATATAGTTATTTGAACCGAAGACCAACATCACACATTTCATCGTCGCCTTTAATGGACGAAAATCGTAGTCCTCATCAACATAATCATAGTGGAAGTCAAGGACGATTTTCGCCATCTAATCAGTTAGTTGGCCAGCGTTCTGTATTTTCGGGTAATTCTGGTTCAACAACTAGTCGAACTGGTGGTGTTTTATTACCAAGTATGGTAGTGCCAGATAATCGTGCACTTGCTAGTAGTAGTAGTGACATTTTTAGTGATAGTGTTGCAGCACAAACAAAAAATCTACCAATGCGACCATCACATTTCCGGGAAAGAAATCGCTCAATATTTAGACAGGTAATTTGAATACATATATTTAATATTTGCTATTCTACTTATTTGAAGATACATAGGATCATATACAACACCATCTTATGTCTACTGAAATATATAAAGTTTCTTTAAATAATAAATTTCTATATATATTTCAGAATGGAACACCAACCGATTATTATTTACGTGAATCACGCAAACCGGGATTTTCAACATATCGTAATTGGGAGAAAAATCCTGCAATTGCTACTGAACCTGATGAAGTAATCAATATAGATTCAAGCAAAATTAATGACGAATCATATTCTGATGATTCACTACAATTAAATCAGCAATTGCAAGATTTATCTACACTTTTGCAAAAACAAAGATATCCATTTTCTAAAGATTTCTTAAGAAATATCTTCTATAATTAAGGTAAAGTTTAATATTTGTTATTATAAAAAAGTTTTATTTTTATATGTCTACTTTTATGATTATCATTTATCTAAATTTATGTTAAATACAATCTAATATTTGTCATTTTATATACACAATTATTGATGATGTACTATTTTATAAATAATGAATACATATTCATTTAGTCATTTTATTAATATTGTTAACAACATGAAATATGATTTAAAGTTTATCTTTTATATTTAAATAATAATTCACAACGTATAATTCTGTTTCTAAGCATATTTGGGATAAAATTCCAGTTTATGTTCATTTATCATATAATTTATGGTTTTATTAAGTCCTCATATAAACAAACAAACAAATTGTATAATACAAAATTTTCTTTTATATTTAAAACTGAGAAATTTAGAAATATAAATAAATTTGTAGTATATTCAAATTCAAAATACGAAACGAAAAGTTTTTACAGGTCTTTACAACAGCTTTTAATAAGTTTATATAACAATATAGAAAAAGAAAATGTAATTATCTTAAAATTTATGTTATAAAAATTATTTATAGCATTTTAATTTTACCCATTCCATCCAGAAAGTTTTATAATTTTCGTCATAAATAATTTTTAAATCTATCATAAATATATTTTTAATGTGGTACTCTTTTCATTATAATTTTTAAAAATGTTTAAAAAACAAAATTACTTTACCTACGCCTACATTGGTTGATGTAAAATACAAAATAATGTTACTTTTTTGCAAAGAAAACGTCTTACAAATTTATATGTACATATATTATAATTATCCTGATGTGATTGGGCTTTGGAAAACTTTCAGAAATTGAGCCTCGCATTAAGGGACTCAGCTTTAAATGACTATTGTTAAGAAATGATTTGACAATTAAAAAAAGTTTTTTTTTTAAATTTGGGGGAAACTTCATCCAGGACATGGACATTAAATAAGGATATTTTATGTGTTATGTAGGAAAAAATTTCTTCAACTATGTTTATAATCAAATTTTATCTTTTTCTCATTTTCAGACTTTTGGATATTATGTGGAAATTATGTGCAACCACATAAAATATAAATATTAATATTTTAAAGATATTTTATGTAACAGTTATAAAATATATAATTCTCAATTAAAAGAAAATCAATAACTGTGCAAAGAGCTAATAATTATATTATATATTTACAGAAAATTTATATGTTATAAAAAATTATGATAACAAAAAATTGAAAAAAAAAACTATTAAAATAATTCTTATCAAAAACAGAAAAAAAAAGTCATTCTTGTACAAATTTTTAAATTCAATCTGATCACAGTTGTATATTTCTATACATATTTGTAAAATTAAAATTATTTATGGTCTTTCTATGTTAAGAACAAGAAAATTATCAAATTGTCTGATCATAGAAAGATACAGTATAGGATACTTTTTTTTTAAAATTTTTTTTTATATATTTTGATATTGGTTTTTCCTCTCAAATATGAAAACATTATAAAGTATATACGCAAATTAAATTTAATAGTATGTAATAAAGACAAACAACTACGAATTAAACTTATTCTTATATAAATATGACAATAAATAAATAAAAAAATAAACAAAAATTATATTCAAAAAAATTTAAATAATATCTAATTCTAATATATTTATTATATAGAATACCGTATTATATAAATTAAATAATATTATAATGTATAATATTATTTTAATTACAAAAACTTTTATCCGGTATATAAACAATTTTTTAAAATTTTATTTTCGTATTTAAAATTAAAAAAAATTAAAATAGTATGGAAGGAAACTATATAGAACGAAAATATTAGTTAAGTTTACCCAATAAACAAAAGTTTGCTATAACTTATGTTGTTATGACACTAGTAGGTATATACGGCTTTGATTGAAAGTTTTCCAAAATGTTCCTTTGTAGAATGAACATTTTGACTAAAAAATGAACAATTTATCTCAATATTTATGGTGAAACTTTAGTGGGCATATATGTAATAATCTGCATGAATCAAAATGGCTATACTTTAAGTTAAACTTCTATACATTAAGTATGTATTTCTCTTATTCAATGGTTCATAAATGAGCGTAATTTGTCTACTGTCTACTATAGTTGCACCTTTTAAATACAATTTTTTAATACATAATATTATTTTAGTGAATATTCCTTCTTATTATATGTTATATTGAATTCAATTCAATTATAGTTATATTCGAAAAGCACCCATCCTTATATATCCAGCTGGACTGGAAAAATAATGAAGCTTATTTTATACAAATATATTTCAATACTGGACAATAAACATTCTCTCTCTATATATATATATAACCTAATTAAAGGAAACTTTTTAAAAACAAATAATATCATATTTACAAAATTAATTTAATTATCTTACTTATAAAAATCATAATTTTTTTTAACAATTTTATGATAAAAGAGTTATTAAACTCAAATCAACAATAATAATCAGAATAAACGGATTTTCACATCAAATATTTAAAAAAAATATATCCAAAATTTTACTAAAAATAAGATTTTTAGATTAGACAATTATGTTGTTATGAAAAATTAAATATATGTATGTATAAACATACTTATAAAAGTATACAAAATAAAATATATCATTGTAAGCTATTTAAAAAAAAAACTGAATTAAAAAAGTTACAATAATATTATAAATTTAAAACTAAAAAATTATATAAAAAGACTTAACTGGCAGCTAAAAAATATATATAAAAAACCATAAAATAAAATCATACGTAAGTACATAAAAAAAATTATTTTGAGAACAATTTATATTTACATAAAAAAATTTTTAAAAAAAATTACAAGAACGCATATCAAAATTTTACTTAAAAAAAATTATAACTCTCTGTTGTAATATAATTTTTAATAACATAGAAAAAATAATATGTTACTATGTATTATTAATCATTTTAATACTAAAACTAATATCATTTTTAATCTTCAAAATATAATTTTATGCTCGTATCATCCTGGGAGCTAAAAGAACATTATTTAGGAGTAAAAAACAAAAATAATCTATATAACATGCAAAACTATATTATATACATATATATCTTATATTAATTAAATCTTATGCAAAGCTTTAAAAAATGACATAATATATGAAAGTAAACACTGACACTTTTACTATGCACTTATACATATTATAGTTTGTTTATACTTGATATGTTGAGAAAAATTTGTAATTTAATTTTTATATGTTATTTTATTTTGACTCAATTGCATTTGGATTGATTTTTCATTACACAAATAACATATCTAAATAGAAATCAATTATTGTATAATCTAATCTCTAATGAATGATATACATATTTTGAAAATTATTTCTAAATACCTATAACAAATTGAAATTCCAATATGTTTCTAGCATTTGTATCGATTTATAATATTTAGCGATACATAAAATAAAAATTTAATCTTTCAAATTTTAATTTAGTATTTTTAAGAACATTTTAAATTGTATTACTTTACCAAGAAAGAATATTTTAATTACTATATTTTTCTATACAATAATGTTTCTTTATATTTTTAATCGTATAGATATTATTATGTTTAATTATAATTGAAAATTATATACATTATAATATCCTTTTTATCCTTTTGAAGTATATTATAAAGTGTCATTATATATAAATACTAAATACTATATTGTCACATTATTAATTATAAATAAAACATGAAACTATATACAATGTATTATTCCAGATAATTTACTATAAAATCATATAAATATAATTATAATTAAAAATATTATTTATAATTATGACTGGTAACTTTAAATTGTGGTAAATTTTTATTTTTCAAAGATTCTGTATGAAAAGTATAACAGCTAAATAGACAAGACTGAATAAAGATATTTATACGTTTTTGTTGTTTGGTTACAAAAAGTATATAATATAACCTTAAAATCATATTATATTAACCTGTAATGTAATGGTTTAGTAAGTTTCAGTCATATCTATTTACTATAATATCAGACGGAAACGGATACTCTTAAATTCTTACATTATCTTTCTATTTTGTTTATTATTTTGCATCTTTATTTACTCGTATTACTATTCTTATTTATTTAACAAAAAAAAAATTAATTGTAAATTTAAATTAAAAAACCAAGTCAAACATTCAAAAATAACTATATATTTATTTATTTATATAGGGTATAAAATTATATGACAATAATATTTAAATAAAAATTAAAAAAAAAAAACAATTATATATTTGAATACATGCATTTATTAAAATATTGTATTATCCTATTAAACATATTATAAATTATATATATATATATAAAAATAAAAATGAAAAAAAGTGTTAATTATATATTTGAACAGATGTAAAGTGAAGTACATAATATAAGAATTATGATTATATGTAATAAAAATAACAATAATAAATCAAAATAAGTAACATAAAATATATGTCAGACAATAAATTAATTTTTTCTCGGAAAAAGCTGAATTTTTTTTTGGAATGTTTCAATCTACGTATAAACTCCTTGAAGTATTGCAATATTTATTATTTTTTATGTCGCAAAAAAATGCTTATTTTAAAAGTATTATTCTTGAACAACATAGCATAGGAGGGGAAGAGGAGTAATATTGCACCACTTGTTTTTCTTTTCAAAATTTTTGATTGACACTTAAGCTTGGGCTACAATGTGCCGATCAGTTCGGTACCGATGTTCAGTAATTTCCAAATTTGACGTCTTCATATATTTTTGTATGGAAAATCGATTGGCTGAACACAATAGGTTGGAACTGATCGATTCGGAACAGAACGAATGGAAAGAGTTCGGAACGATTGAACTTTCACGGAACCTACTGAAGCTAACTTCATGAGAAATGATATGTCAGTCAATATAATTTAGGTTAGGTTAATCGCCGCCAATATTTTCAATATGATGGATGAAGAAAAGTTTATTGAGGATATTAAATTATATCCTGAATTATTTAACAAACATTAAATTATCCATTTTTATAAAAATAATTTTTTTTTTCGACACAAAACGTCACCAATTTTTTTTTTTGACACTACAAAACTTCAAACTGACAAATTTAATCGGTTGGTGTGGGAAGCTATGTAGCCAGCCCACTTAACGAATCGATTCGGAAAGGAAGGTGAACTGATCGGTAGCGAGCTGATCGGCACATTGTAGCCCAGGCTTTAAAAAGTAACATTTTTAAACCTATAAATCAGTTCATTTTTAAACCTATAAATCAACTTCGTTTACTTTTCAAGTTACGTTACAAACTCAACTTTTAGCAATGAACTCAGTTTGGTGCATTGCTACACATATGTGCATGAAATGCACCAAGTGTGTGGGTAAAACGCACCATTAAATTCTGGCAGTAAAATATAATAAAACTATGTTAATAATTATAAAACAAATATATATAATTAAAAATTGGAGTTCCATCGGCATAAGATGAAGATCTTTTATAAATTTCTTCCAGTTTAGAAAAAAATATGTCAACATGAAATTTATTGAATGAAGTCGACCTTGATAGACTACATGATTCTGCAGTTCTTAAGGTTAAATCAGAATTGCGTCTTCTAAAGTTATCAAGCCATTCACGCCCAGCTAATTTTTCCAAATTCTATTTATCAGGTACTTTTATATTTATCAGGTATTGTTAATTTTGGCCATTTCATAAGCTTTGTTGCATGTATCCCCGAAAATACCGGTGACAGTCTACCCAAACCGCTTATTTCAATTTTAATATAAATGAATTCTTAATGAACTGTTATTTTATTTATTTTTTCACTTAAATACCGTAGAAATTATGATAAACTTATTAAAAAAAATATCAACACTATTTAAAGTATTAAAAAACCACAAAATTTAAGAAAAATAAATATTTTTTTTTACTCTGTTGCATAAAAAAAACGAATAGGAAAAAACACGTGTATGATAAACCACAAAATTAAAGCGCATGATAAACTGAGTATAGGCATTAAGTGCCAGTCCAGTCACAGTGATTTCGGCACGTTCGAATCGAAAATTTCAAATTTTGACAGCCCCATATATTTTATATGATATGCCGGATTGCAAGTCACAATGAACGTGTCGAAACGAATTCATTCGAAGAGTTAAAAATATTTTAACTTTGCCGGATGGGTCGAATGACATAACCTATAAATTATACATTTGAAATTTAAATTTTTTGAATTATTATGGGGGAGTTTATTGAAAATGTTAAGAAGAATCGAAAATATTTATTTTAATACATAAAATAGAGATTAAACATATTTTTTTTATATAAACGGAACGAATACATTGTGACTATAATTTCTTTTCGAAACGTGTGACTGGCACTTTAAACTATTGAAATTAAGGCCGGCGCAGAATTGGGGCTTTAATCGATATCGTTAACTTAAAAAAGTTTCAACATATGGAAATCAATGTATGCGAACACAACACCAGTAGTTAACGCTAGGCGAAAAAAACGCCAGCGCTGGCTTTCAACAAGTTGAAAAATGAACGCCAGCGCTAACTATTTTAGTCATATGGTGATATAATATAAATATAAATTATTATTTATTTAAATTATTTATTTATTTATTTAGGAATATTATAAAGTAGTACATAAATTTTCGAATGGTAATAAAAACGATAGAAAAAAAACAATGCAATAAGTATAATTTTTAAAAAATTAATGTTAAGTTACATTTTAGAAGAAAAAAAATATTTAATATTATACTTAACAACATGGTAAATGTAAGATTCAGATACTTTTAAGAGTTGATGGAACTGAAGTTATTTTTAATAGTATTTGTTGAAATGTCAAAATCAATGGCATCGCACCAGTTATTATATTCTGATAGGAAACTATTAAGAATATTTCGTTGACTATAGTTAGTCCGATTAAAACTTACCAAAACAAAACCTATTTTGTCGTAAATTTGGACTGGGTATGTGAATTGGTAAACTACTTAAAATTTCCGGAGCATCTATTTCACCGGATAAAATACGGTGTATAAGTATGACCTTGGAAACCTTTGGTATAGTTGATAAAGGAACCATATCAATTAATTTTAATCTATCGAAATAAGTAGGAAGATTTAAAACGTCATTCCATGGTAGACTTCTCAAAGTAAAGCGCAAAAATCTTTTTTGAAGTGCTTCAATGCGGGATATGTCATCATCATCCATGGTTCGACAACCCAGGTCTGGTCTTGACCTCCTCTAATTTTCGCTGCCAATTATCTCTGTTTTGACAAAAAGTTCTCCAATTTGCTGCACCAATTTTAGTAGCATCCTGTTCAACTCCATCTAACCATCTTAATTTTGGTCTGCCCGGGTTTCTTCTACCTTCCGGTTTATTTGTTATCGCTACTTTTACCGGGTTTTCATCTGCTAATCTCATCACATGACCAGCCCATCTCAATCTACTAATTTTTATAAATTTTACAACATCAATCTCCTTGTAGATACAATATAATTCCCGATTGTGCCTACGTCTCCACACACCACTACCGTTGACTGGCCCAAATATCCTTCTCAATATTTTTCGTTCAAATACGCCAAGTCTGCTTTCATCTGGTAATACTTCAATTAAATTATGAATATATTCATGCATCAGTTCACCGCCACACTTTATCATTTCAGCTACAATGCCATCACTACCAGGGGATTTATTATTTTTTAATTTTGAAATAGCTTCTTTGGTATCAATTAATGTTGGTATTTCAACCTGCAAAACATTTACACTGGGATTTGGACTAATGTTTGTTTACTATTATATTACGTGATTCATCATTGTTTAATGTTTCATTAAAATGTTCCGCCCATCTTTTCAAAGAATCACTATTATCATTTAATAAATTTCCACTTTTGTCTAAACATGCAGTTGTTCTAGGTTTAAATTCACTACTTTCTTCCTTTAGTTTTCTGTAGAAACGTCTACTTTCATTATGTGTTACACATAACTCCAACTCTTCAATCTTTTTTTGTTTAAAAGCTCTGTTTTTTCTTCTATGAATTTGCTTTTCCAATCTTCTTAATGATTTATACTCTTCGATGTTTGTTCTTGTTCTATGTCTTTGTTGCATTGTAAGATAAGCTTTGTTTTTCTCTTTCGTAATTTGAGAACATTCAGCATCAAACCAATCTTCTACAGGTCGTAGTGATGTTCTATGACCCAAGATATTTTCAGAAATTTCAGATATTATATTTTTACAACTTATCCATTTTTCATTGATGGTAGTTTCATTTTGGCAGTTTACTATAATAGGCCTGATTTCATTACTGATATGTTCTTGGTATCTTTTCTTCATCTCCTCATTCTTTATTAATTCTACATTATTTGTTTTCAGCTTTGCTCCTTTGTGTTTCTTCACATTACTAATTCGATAACTTAATTTTGCAACTACAAGCAGATGGTCCGAGTCAATGTTAGCACCTCTATACGTTCTAACATTCAATAAATTTGATAAGTGTCTTGCATCTATAAGAATATGATCAATTTGATTTTTTGTATTTCCGTCTGGTGAGATCCATGTAATTTTATGTATAGTTTTTCTTGGGTATCTTATACTACCAACAATCATATTTTTTGACACAGCGAAGTTCACTAATCTACACCCATTTGAATTAGTTTCAGTGTGTAGACTATTATTACCAACACAATTTTTATATATATTTTCCATACCCAACTTCGCGTTCATATCACCATGTTATAAAAGTTACCTTTTATAATTGTTTTTCTTCTTCTTATTATCAAATAAAACATTAATCTTGTATTATTTAATTAAACTTTTATTTAATATCATTATTTATTTTATTTATTATTTTATCGTTGAACTATTTATTTTAATGTTTAATTTGTAATTTATTTTACATCACTTGTATTATTTTTATCAATAGTTAAAATTTTATTAATTATGTATTATTTTAATTTAGTAAATTAATTTATTACAAAATACTATAAAATATTACCATATAATAAAATTTTATTTTAAACTTTTTAAATTAATTATACTTTAAATTTTAATAAGTTAATTAAATTTTAATTTTAATTTTCAATATACTTTTACTGGAACTTTTATAATTATTTTAGTTTTTTTTTATTTTTAGACTTCTACTTTAATAATTTAACTGGTGTCTATTCGACACTCCCAAGTAGACTTAACTTAATTAGTTAGTGTCTTCTTGACACTTCCGAAAAAACTTAATTTTGGTTACCAAAAAACAGCTAATTTATTTGATTGAAGAGCTTTTTGGTTAGCCAATCAGCTCTTCAAAATAATGTTCTAGTTTAATTTTTAATTATTTAGCAAATTCAATTAATAATTTTATATTATTTCAAAATAATTTAGTTAGCTGTTTTTTGGTTGCGAATTGAAGTACTGGGTGCTTCAATTCACAACACCTTCTCTTTTTAGAAAAAATATAGGAAAAATGAAAATTCAATTCACAACACCTTCTCTCTTTAGAAAAAATATTACTTCGAACACTATATTTTAAAAAATAAGAATCTAGTTTATATTGTTTTTTTTTTTTTTTAATTTTACAATATTATTTTGAATTTTTCTATTTTAATTAAATTATGTTTGATAATCTTTTTTTATTAAAGGTTTTTTTTAAAAAAATTGTTCATTACTTAAAAATAATATAATAGATTTTTACTTAATTCTACAAATAATTTTATTTAGATATTTTTTTTATATGTACATATATATATGTATATATTTTTTTGTAATGATAAATAATTAATTTACTATCATTTGTATAGTATTAATAAATTTTCTGTTAATTTAAAATAATATGAAATTTTTAATTTTATTATATTAAAAAATTAAATTCCCTTTTTTTTTGTTTTAATTTGCAATATTCATTTTTGTATATTTTTAAAATCAAATTCCTTTTTTTTTTAAATATTTTAATTTAATTTTTATTTCGTATATAAATTTTTTTATCAGGTTTTTGAATATTTTGTAATTCTATTATTTAGGGAAATTGAAATTAAGGTTTTTATTTAGATTATTGGACATAGGTAATTTTAGGTGGAAATTAATAGAGAAAATTAAAATATATTTTTAAATAAGAAACTAGTGAGTTTAATATACTAAATAGTTATTTTTTTTTTTTTAATTGTTTTTTTATAAAAAACATTCAAAAAATTAAAACTTGTGGATTTAATATACGAAAAATTCATTATAAAAATAATCGGTTTTTTTTTATATGAATTTTGTGTAGGGATCCTTTTTTTGTGGATCTCTATATATATATTTTTTTAAAAAATTCTTTGAAGTAATTTTTATAAACCAAAACTAATGGTTTTCTTTCGTTTTTTAAAATTGAAATTAACTCTTTCTTTTATTTTTGGTATGTTTTGGGGGTAATTTTTTAGGGGTTTTATGTCAAAATTTTGAGTAGGGGTCAATTTTAATTTTATTTTTTCAATTTCTACATTTTCCGTGTTTACGTTAACTACAGAAACAGTTACAGAATTATTTTTACTTTTTACCAAACAATTTCCTAAAAACACGCCTGGTTTTATTTGTTGTGCTTCACAAAAGAATTCTCCCTCCTCCGTTGTAGGGAGACTAATTACTTTTTCCATGCGTGCCGGTATTATAATTTTAGATGATTTTGTTATTCCATTGTTTCCCGTATTTTCACATTTTACATTATTAGATTGAAATTAATATTTTTCCGTTGGTACTTCTTCAATTTTATCCTCCGTTTTAATTTCTTCTTCTATAACACTTTTATGTAAATCAATTACTTCATCTTCTATTACTGATTCTTCATTAATTTTTTCGTTATTTACCATTTTCTCTCCTTTTACGTCATAATTATTATTATATTTCTCATTACTAACTATGTCATTTACTTCCATAACTTCCGCATTAACTACAATAATATCCTCCTCTCCTATTTTCTCCTCCTTTAATTCACTACTATTTTCATTTAATAACTCCTTCGTTTCTACTATAACTTCTTTATTCTCTTTTACTTCCATAACTCCATTATTTACCTTAAAACTCTCCTGTACTTTTTCATAAATTTCTCGTAATTGCTGTATCTTCACCGCGTTTAATTTATTTGAATTTTTAATACAATGCATACTTATTTTCTCATTTTGTGTTTGTGAAAATGGAATAAAAAACTCTGAATTATTTGTTTTTGTTTTTGGAAATTGTAATTGCTTTTTGGGTCCTAAAATATTACAATTAGGGGACAAAAAATTGTTCCCTAAAATACCATCAACTGGTAACTTAATATTATTATCTTTAACTTGGAAATCGCATTTAAAATGTTGCCCTAATAAAAATTTACCCTCACAGGAACCTAAAGTGGAGCTCACATTGTTTATTGAACTTATTTGTACCTTATTATCTGTACATATTTGTGTTCCTTTTTTTAATGTTGAATTTTTATTAAACTAACCTGAGCTCCTGTGTCTACTAATAACTTTACTTTGTCTGTTTTGGCTATATCTAAAGCCAATTGAACTATAGGCTCCTGTAAGGTGATGGTTGTTGTGCCCTCCCGTATGGAATGAGCTGGGCTTTTTTAGTTCACTCCATTCTCGTTTCCCGAGACTAACGCCATTCTAGATTCATAAGATTGACGTGCTTCGCAATTCAATATTTTGTGACCTTCCCTTGCACACCATTCACAAGTGGTTTCCGTGTTGGTTACTGTTAAAACTCTTTGTGGACCAGCGCCTTTATTCCCTGTGCGTGGTCTTAAACAATTAGCGGATTCGTGTCCGTTAATTCCGCACTTGGTACAATGTTTTACTTCGTTATTTGAACGAAATTGCATTGCACAATCTCTACTTATGTGACATTTAATCAGAGGATTTGAACTGGGTCCTCTGTTAGCGATATTTGTATTCCTAATATTATTATGATTATTATTATTACTATTATAATTAGATTGATAGTTATATCCGTTAAACCTACTACCATTATTATTGTTCAATCTATTAGGGGTCTTATTGTAATAATTGAACGGGGTCTTATTGTTATTAAAATTATTATTATTATTAGAAAATTGTTTATCATTATTACTAAAATTGTTGTTGTTGTTATTATTTAGATTTCTACTCCCAGCGTTAAAGTTATTGCGCACGTTATTATTATGCTGTTGGTTGTTCCTAAAATTATTATTATTGTTAAAACTTCTCTGATTATTCCCATTACCAAATTTGTTGTTGTTGGGTTGTTCCGCTTGTAGCCCATTTTCGTGTAATTTTTTCATCAATCTCGTAATTAATGTCAGCATTTGATCCCCTACGACTGCTTGATTGTTGCTTGATGTATTAGAACTTCCAATGACGCCTAAATTTCGAGTTTCATTCAGATATTGTCGAGCTGCTCCTATAGAGACTCGTAAATTTTCCGGATTTTTAAATAATAGATATTGTTTTAACTCTGCTGATCGCAGTCCTCCCAAAAACACTCTCTTTGCTGTGATCTCCATCTCGTTTATCAATGCTCGTCCCTCGTTGTTATATCTCTCATTTACCCTGTTCCGATACGCGGCCAATTTTTCGGATATTCGTTCTCCAAAAAGTTCTACAGTTTCCGTTTCATATTGGTACATTCCCATAATTTCCGAGGCTAAAGTAGCCATATCTTTACTTTCTATGAAACGGTTTCTTAAAATAATCTTGTATTGTGTAAAATTTTCGACGTTGGCATATCTAAAGAGAGCGTTGGCCGCACCTGTTAATTTACTGGTAATTAAAATCCGTAAAAGTATGCCTTTTTGCTCATCCCTCGTTAACTCGTATGATTGGTGAGCCAACTCCAGAAAATTGTTTAGTTCGTTTTCAATGTCCAACCCTACACCTGAAAATGTTCGAACGTGTACCAAAAATGTCTTAATAATTTTTTCAACCGGCAAGAGCGTTGGTTCCAAATGGTAAGAGTTGTCATTAGTGAAATTTTCCGCGTTGTACTCATCTTGTACGGGTAACTGACGTGGTGGTGGAGGCTTTTCCTGTTTTCCGACACTCTGTCTTCCTGCAATTGGTGTAAAAAATCAGAAAAATTGTTTTTATTTAATACTTCTAAATTTGGTTCTTCTATATTGTCGATGTTTGTTTTAGTTTTTTCGTCCGAATCTTCAAATTCTGGACTTGAATTTAAAAATGAAAAGGTAGAAATTCGTTTCGAAAATTTTAAAATAGATTGCGCTAAAGTTGGGGTTTTTGATTTTTGCGACATTAGTTTCCTTATTAAAAAAAATTACAACAACAACAATGTAAATACGCCCTTTTTTTATATATATTATGATTTAGGGGTCATAATTTTATTAAATTTCAGTAAAAAGTGAAAAAAAATTTTGTATACTTATTGTTTAGGGGTCGAATTTTTTTATAAAAACAATATTTTAAAGCTCGAAAAATTGTGTTTGTATTTTTCCTAAAAATTATTTTTAATTTAATTTTAATCTTATTTAACGAAAATCATTCCAATTTAATAACATTATTTAAAACAAAATACTCATTTTTATTTATTTTATTTTTATTCCTTTTCGGCATAAAAAAAATATAAATTCCCTAAGTCCTAAAATTATGCAATAAAATTTTTATTTAATTCCAAAAAAAAATTGTTGATAAATTTTCATAATATGAATGTTTTTACAAAAAAAACGCGCTTTGTTCTAATCAAACTTACGTACGTCATTTAAAATATTAATATTAATATCAATTAAGTTGACAACAATATTTTATATAAAAATGATCAAACGTATTTTTAAAATATATATATATATATATATCCCTTTATATACATATATGTATATATAATTTTCGTCATTACGAACAAAAAAAAATTAATGAAATTTTGATATAAAATGTAAATTTAGTATAATTATATTTTAGGGGTCGAAAAAAAAAGAAATCCAATTCAATATAGTTATAAAATTTTATTAATACATATTTTTTTTAAATTTTATTATAAAAACCAATCCAAATTAAGACGATGAATATATATAATTTTTTTTTAAAAATTTTATTATTATAGGTACTTCTAAAAGTTCACTTTTTTTTAAAAACCCAAAAATGTTTTATTTATCTCCTAAAGGTATGCAATGATTATAAAATATTTTGTTAAATAAGTTTAATTGAAAAAAAAAATATTTTGGTTGACTTTGTTTTGCAATGGTAAATTGAAATTGCGGTTAATTACCTTCATTATAAATTTTAAAAACAAAAAATTACGAAATTATTTATTTTCAACAAAGAAAATTCGCTAAATTTTAATTATAAGTATGTATGTATATATATTATTTTGTCATAAGAGGACAAAAAAAAATTTTTAAAGTTATAAAGGGTGAAAAGAAAAATATTGGGTAACAAAGAAAATTTGTATCCCAATTTTTTATTATTACATAGAAAAAAACTTTATCCCAGGTTACTTGATTTTATACAGCCCTGAGTTAACTTAGTACAAACTGTACATTTGTATTGTCTTTACACAGTTTTAGTATAAAATCAACTAACCCTAGTGCTAGTATATTTGTTAATTAAATTCAACACATAATGCCTTTCATTGTTTTTATTAGCTTATATATTTTTTATACACTACCAAGTATAACATTTCAAACGCTAATAAAAACTTAGGCAACAGAGAAAAAAAAACTTTATATAATTGCTGAAAACGCACAATTATTATAATGCAACAAAAAAAGAAATATGTATATACATATGTATATATGGTCGACTTATAGAAAAAAACTTATATAACTGCACCATATCTATTAATGTGTGCTTTGTTGATATGCATTTATTTATAATATTTATTATATTTGTATAAAAAAAAATTAGGGTAACTATTGGGAAAGGTTGGGAAATTTGTTTAACAAAAAAAATTATATACCATTTATATATATCCATATATATCCATAAACTTTGTTTACAAGTTTTGTTGGATTTTACGAAAAAAAATATGACTTTTTTTTATATTTATATGCCGTATATAGGAATTTGATTTTTTGTATAACTTTTTTGAACAAAATTTGGAAAAAATTTTTTTTGATAATTATTTAACATTTAATTTGATACATTTTGAATCCGATTTTTTTTTTATTTTTTTTTTATAATTAATTAAACAATCAATTTGAATTTAATTAAACAATCAATTTGAAATATAATAATTTTTTGACAATTTTTTCTATGATTTTAAAAACTTCCTTCTTTTTTATTAATAAATATAATAATTTTTTGACATACATAGTAAATTTGTTGATTTTATTCTTCTGTTGTTTTTTTGTTTTTCACTGCCTTCGTTGATACTGCTACTGTTGTTTGTTGATACTGCTACTGTTGTTTGTTGATACTGCTACTGTTGTTTGTTGATACTGCTACTGTTGTTTGTTGATACTGCTACTGTTGTTTGTTGACACTGCTACTGTTGTTTGCTCTGTTGTTATTTGATCTGATTTTTTTTTTTATTTCACTTTTAGTATTTAAAATGTATATTTTTTTAACAAAAAAAAATTTAATTTTTGTGTAGTTTTTTTATAAAAAATCGAAACGTTTTACCGCACATAAGTTTTTTTTGTATAGGAAACGTAGTTCCTATCCTGTCCGCAGCGCCAATGTTATAAAAGTTACCTTTTATAATTGTTTTTCTTCTTATTATTATCAAATAAAACATTAATCTTGTATTATTTAATTGAACTTTTATTTAATATCATTATTTATTTTATTTATTATTTTATCGTTGAACTATTTATTTTAGTGTTTAATTTGTAATTTATTTTACATAACTTGTATTATTTTTATCAATAGTTCAAATTTTATTAATTATGTATTATTTTAATTTAGTAAATTAATTTATTACAAAATACTATAAAATTTTACCATATAATAAAATTTTATTTTAAACTTTTTAAATTATCTAATTAGACTTTAAATTTTAATAAGTTAATTAAATTTTAATTTTAATTTTCAATATTCTTTTACTGGAACTTTTATAATTATTTTATTTTTTTTTTATTTTTAGACTTCTACTTTAATAATTTAACTGGTGTCTATTCGACACTCCGTCTTCTTGACACTTCCGAAAAAACTTAATTTTGGTTACCAAAAAACAGCTAATTTATTTGGTTGAAGAGCTTTTTGGTTTTCCAAAATATCGCATGCGATATTTTGGTTAGCCAATCAGCTCTTCAAAATAATGTTCTAGTTTAATTTTTAATTATTTAGCAAATTCAATTAATAATTTTATATTATTTCAAAATAATTTAGTTAGCTGTTTTTTGGTTGCGAATTGAAGTACTGGGTGCTTCAATTCACAACAACCAATTACGGTCTTCATATCATTTTGCGGACATTCACCATATATTTTATCTAATGTTTCATAGAATTAATCTTTTTCAGCATCGTCACTATCTAATGTAGGTGCATGCACATTTATGATGCTTGAGTTGAAGAATTGGCCTTTGACACGTATGACACACATTCTCTTATTTATCGGCTTAAAATCGATGATTAGGTGTTTAACTCTTTTTGATACTAAGAAACCTGTCCCGAAGGTATGCTCGATATTATTGCAACTGTAGTAAAAATTATAATTTCTATTCTGCACCGAACCATTGCCTTTCCACCTAACTTCTTGTATCGCACAAATCTGGGATATGTGGTTTGTATAATACGGAGCCCATATTAGCGATGCGATCCAAGTACTGAGCGGACAAAGGTTACATAAAGCAATTTTAGAACGTAAGGATCAGTAAATTCATTGGAAAACCATACCCCATATTTTATTAGCCTTATTTATTGTGGAAAGTTTACTATCCAGTAACATGTACACCAGAAGTTACATTTACATCTTTAGAAAAACAATTCCTGAAAATTACTTTCTGGGTTCTATCCTTTAAAAATTAGGCTAACCAAAGGATGATATTTTCAGGAAATCTAAGTTTTGAAAGTTTATATAACAAGATACCATATTGCACACGATCAAAGGCCTTGCTGAAATCTGTATATTTAGCATCAACTTGCCCACCATTTTCGATTTCTTGAGAGACTTTATTACAAAATTTTATTACAAAAAGTTTATTTAGGAGTAATAAATAAACTTTTCCATAATAGACGGTAATATGACGGAATACCATCAGCACCAGAGTTGTAGCTAAATTTTAAATTTACTACAAGACTTCATCTTCAGTAACAAGTAAATTACTAAAATCTGATACTTGAGCATTTAGAGAAAATGGATTTAAATATTCATAGTCTGTTTGATCATTTTCATTAATATAAACCGGTTAGAAAAAATCAGCAAACATGTTTGTAATAGTATCGGGTGAATCTGAAATTTTATGATCATATTCCATGTTATACGCAAAACCGTCACATTTCTTTATGTTATGCTCCCAAAATTTATTTGGATCAGTTTTAATGTTCCGTTCCATGCTACGGATTTAATCATGGTAAGAACTTTCAATATTATAGATTTTAATTTAGCTTTAATTCGTTTGTAGGCTTCGAAATCAGTTTTATTAGAATAATTAAGCCACTTTCTATAAATTTGAATTTTTTTTTTGGGTTTTCAAGGTTTCTATTTCAGAGGTAATCGGTAATCCATGGGCTTTTAACTAATACTTTTAAAACGATCACATTATAAACTTACATCAATTTAATATTAAAAAAACATAAAATATTTTTCAAACCCTGCATTTGCACCCATCTCCATATAATATAAAATTAAATTTACACCACTTTCAAAGAAAACGACTCATATACATATATATTTTTCATCATAAATCAATAATAATCATAAGAATATTGTATCATTTCATTCATTGGTCAAGTAATAATATACACCTTTATTCCTTTACGAGAAATTGGTATTTCATTTATATAATTATTTAAAGATAATTACTTGAATCAAGACAATGCAAGCATTTATTTACATATTTATATTAATAGAACTAAGATTATGTTACCTATTATTATGGTGGAATAATCAAAAACATCAATAATATTTTAAATGTGTATCCCTATCCCTTGTTTGGAGCATGATATACGATAAGAAAATCATATTAGCATAGTAAGTTTCTTTTTATATACAAATACAATTTGAATTTATGTAATTATATTGTTGCATTGTTTTATTCACAGCGATAAATGTACCTAAATAAACTGACTATATATACGAGTATGTATGAACTTTTATAAATATTTTACATCATAAATCAATAATAACATAAATATTATTATATCAAGGAGGATAAAATAACAGTCACATTGTCCTTCAGTCGCATTATAGTTTGTAATCAATCAGTCAGTAAATGAAATATAATATCTACTCTACATATTATTGAAATGAAAATCACAATGGAAGAATTTATTTGCGTCTTTATATTATAAACCTAATATTATGTTATTACAACAATATTATTAATTATAATGTATATATTATAATTTATATACTATATTATATACTATACAAACATGAAAAGGATTGAAAATGGTTTTCCATTGTTTACAATTACAACTGACAGCATAACAAAATCGAGTATTAATTTGTAAGTTTATTTTTATTATATACCATATAATTTAATTATATGTATATTTATATACTTAGTTGAATTATTATTAAACTGCTTATGATTGTTGATATTTCCTAACACTATCGTATATAAATTAATTTAAATTCTAAATGAATTATTTAAAATAAAATTTAATTGACGTTTAAATCAGAAACCTCTAATTCGTATATTACGGTGGGGTGTCATGAGGTCATTAATCATAACGCCATGACCCATTTGAGTGAGTCTTAAAGCTATATGCCCGAATTTTTCGCGGATGGCTTTAAGACTCACTCGAATGGGTCATAATGCCATATTGTAATCTAAAAATGTGAGTCTTTAAGCCATACCCACCAATTTTCGAGGATGGCTTTAAGACTCATTTGATCGATGAGTCTCATTCAAACTCATTCAAATTGTAATCTAAATATGTGAGTTTTAAAATCATTAAGTTTAATTTAATACTTGCATTTCATTGTTTTAATAATTGAAAATTTAGAATTGTGCACAGTTCTTACATGTGATTTTCATTTACTTAATTAATATTTTTTAAGCAATGTGATTGATTCATGATCGATCAATTGTTACTATTTTAGTAATATATCTTTAATATTTTTATCCATTGTAATTACAATAAAAGATATTAGCCCTTTTTTTTTGTAGACAGGTTATTACATTGCAAAATTTTTGCAAAAAAACTATTCACTGCACATCGGCAACTATTTTTTTTAAATACATTAGCTTTGAGTTTTATAAACGTAAACAAAAAAAATGATTATTATTATTAATATAATTAAAAAATACAAAACTTGCGTTTTTTCTTTAATAATTGCTATTTTTTTATGTAAAAAAAGCCTTTTTTGTCCAATGAATTTGAAATAAATTATATGAAATGAAATATTGACAACAGAGCCATCTATATGTCATATTAATAAATATATATTAATTACAATTCAATTGTCAGGGTTAAATAAGTACTGTAATTCAATTTTATTGCCAACAAATTGTTGTTGTTTTCAATGTAAAAATTTGAATACAATATACATACCTGTAAATATTGGTGAACTCCCCACCCCGTTCTCTGTAATTATTACTATTTTATTTATTTAATAAATTTTATTTGTCATGCATTTAATATCATTTTATGTTAGTTTTAGTTATAGAAATTTCCATTTATTTATACTTTAATATCGTGCAAATCAGAGGCACATTGATGTTTTAAAGTTTATAGAAGCTAATTTGTAATTTGAAACCAGCAAATAAAAATAATAATAATAATAATATTAATATTGATGAATATTAATTATATTATAATTACATATATTTGATATAATATAGAAATTAGTTTTTTTTATTGTGAAATGAATTTTTCGTGGATGGCTTTAAGACTCACTAGAATGGGTCATAAACCCATAACTCTAATGAGTCTTAAAGCCATTTGGCTTTATGACTAATTCGAGTGACTCTTAAAACCATATGGCTTTATGACTCATTCTAGGGAGTCTTAAAGCCATATGCGGGGATGGCTGGCGTTCTGACATATGGCCTTATGACACACCACCGTATATTACTACTAGGATTATATGCATAAGTAATATGTATATGTATATTGATTCAAATAGTGGAGAACTGATAATTAAAACTTATTTTTTTGTTTCTAAATCAATATTTATTTGCTACATTGAAAGTTTTTAACAAATTTTAAAACTGATGTAATTTTGTTTCAAATTTGGATATACATGTATGCATATTATATATTTATATGCATATTATATATTTAATTTATCCCGAATACATTTGCCTAAGTAAGGCAAAAAATTGATAAGACATACTAATAACACTGGTGAATACATTTAACGATATTGGTGGAAAATTTGGTGCTCTTAGAGTAATTGGCTTCTGTGAACGCTGTATTACCAAAAGTAACATTTTTTTATATTTAACATCACTTGAAAGCCAATTCTGGTTATATGTTGCCTCAGCTATATTTAAACTCTATATTAAAATAGGAATAAGTATAAAAATTAATGAATATTCACTTATATTTTTACTGAATCTATTAGAATAGTCCCATAGTAACATATCATGAACACTTGAGTTAATGAAGTTATCAAAAACATTATATATTTTATCAAATCAATGGTACTGACACCTGCTGTTACTTGAAATCCAACTAGACATATTATTACGGATGATGTTAGAAAATTTAAAAACAATGATATACTGAAAATTTCGTTAACTTTTTCACCAAGTCTGTAAGAAATTATTTTCAACAATTATCTTAAATAAAAATGTTTGTAATAGGTATGTATTACTTACCTTAGAGAAAATATATGATGTTGTATAATTTTATTAAAAATATTGTAATCATCATTATTTCCATTCGGTACAAATTCAAAAATTCGTTTTGCTATTAAGTCAAAATGCATACATAGTTGTTTTGTTACACAACATAATAATAAATCTGCTGATAATGTGCCGGCAGCTGCAACATAACCAGCATATACCTGACCAGCATAAACATAAGGAAAATACTTTGTTGATGTTGCATTGAAAGGATACCAAATCATATACGGTAATTCTTTATTAAACTCTTTATTCATAAAAATATATTCCCATATTGATACACCTAAAGGTATTAAATTAAATGTCCATATTAAAATCATGTATGATACAGAAAATGGTATCATCATAGATGACATTGATTTTTCATTTTCAAATAAACGAAATTCTAATTGTAATTCTCGTGTAGCAGGGAATATTTCCGTCAGATCTTGCATTAATTCTGATAAAGTTGTTTTATTTTTCCAAACAGCCAACATTTTAAAATCAGCAACTAAACAAAATCCAATACATGGTGCTAATGCTGTTGCTTCAAGAAATGTGGAAAATGAACCGACAGCAAAATATAAATAAATCAGTTCACCAACAACACACAAATTTAAATTTATTACACCAAGATAAAATATAAAATTCAAAAATAGTGATTTTCCTCGTTCGATTTTTTGTTGATATGGCTGAATTCCAATAGTTGAATAGAAATTATTTGGAATTTTAGTGAAATCCTTAAATGTTCTTACAGTTTTGGACATAATTTTTGTATAATAATCTTTGAACTTCTTTAAACGAGTGATAAATTCAAGTGATTATTCGATATCGACTATGTAGTCTTATTTAAATCGGAAAATAATTTAAAATATGGTGGTATATCTAATATTAATTATAAGGTGCATATATAATTTGTTCATATATAATTTTGATTTTTAATTATACATTTTAATAATTCGTAGTATAATAAAATATCCAAACATATAATATACATAATATTGGGTTCGATTATTTTGGAAAGACTGGGCGTTAATTTGAACTAACTAAATATTTAGGTAAATATTTAGTTCAAATTAACGAATTCTTAAGTTCAATTTAAGTTGTTGTTGTTAGTAATTTCAGAATTTTTAGAATGTCTGGCATTTTCGTTACGTCATTTTATAACCTATATCTATAACAAAGTGTTAAATACAAACAGTCTTAATACTTATTTATGTAATATCCTTAGGCATAGCTGGCAGACCAATATATTGATTTATAAAAACTAATATGTTATTAAAAATTCAATTTTTGTTTCTAATGATAAGAATAATTTGATTTGAAAAAAGAATGTGATAATTAAATTGAGTTCTTCAATTTAATTTTTTGAATAATAACGAATTTCTTCAACAAATTTATTCAATTGACTGCAATCACAATATTTAGTGACTTGTAGTACCACCTACCCGAGAAAAGTAAAATTTCAGAAAATATATAACATATAGATAGAGCTGTGCGCTGGCCTTTTTTTTAACAAATTTGCAAATTTGCAATGGCATGTGGTGTGGCCTACGAATAAGAATTAATGGAAGGAGCATAAATGTTCCCTCTCTTTTTAAGACATTAAAATTTAATATATTGAAAACAGCTGATTTTAGATTTACAGGGCTGGTTTATTTTTTTAATTTTAAGAGTCTCAATACAAATTAAAAATATTAACTAGCTAACAAAATTACTCTATTTTACTTTCAATTTGTATAATTATCAATGTGCGAACTAAAATATTCCTTAGGATGATCGTTACATGTATTTTTCAAAAAAAAAAAAATTTTCTCTCCATAAAAATTGCTGCCCGAATTAAAAAAAACCAAGTCCGGCTCTTATTTCCTATTTATTAATTTTGACAGTTCGGTGGTGAAAAGAAAGAGACTACTATATCCAGGCTGGCTTCAATTTTTATTACTTATGCTCCTTCCATTATTTCTTATTCGTAGGGTGTGGCATATGAAATGAATTGTTACCCTCTGAGCATAAAAGCGTGCCGTTTCGCCGAGGCGTGCCGTTTTTCATTACAACCCTTTATGCAAATTCCCAGCTCAGTTTTTCTGATTCTAAATTGAGACAGAATGGAGACAACTATTTTCTTGACTTATCTAAAAAGTATTTCGTTTTTGTATCAATTTCGCTTCGTTTAATCTGAATCAAAAAGATATTTCAGAAATATCTCATTTCGGTATCGAAAAAGCGAATCCAAATTTGTATCTCAGAAATGAACTATTTTCAATCTCATAAATGTGTCAATTTTATATCGTTAATCTGAATCAAAAAGATGTTTCAGAAATATCTCATTTCTGTAACGCAGCAGCGAATCCAAATTTGTGTTTCGGAAACGAACTAATTTCTATCTCATAAATGTCTCCATTTTATCTCATAAATGCGAACCCAAATTTATTTTTCGTAAATGAACTAATTTCTATCTCATAAATGTCTCCATTTCATATCGTTTTTAGCGGCATAAGTGATAGAACTTTTTTAAATAAAAATTTATATTACATTTTAAATTTCAAATATAAATATATTTATATTTTAAAATACAGAATATTTTAAAATAAAAATTTATGTATCGTAAATGAACTAATTTCTATCTCATAAATGTCTCAATTTTATCTCATAAATGCGAACCCAAATTTATATTTCGTAAATGAACTAATTTCTATCTCATAAATGCGAACCAAAATTTATATTTCGCAAACGAACTAATTTCTATCTCATAAATGTCTCCATTTCATATCGTTTTTAGCGGCATAACTGATAGAATTTTTTTAAATAAAAATTTATATTTCGTAAATGAAAGAATTTTTATCTCATAAATGTCTCAATTTTATCTCATAAATGCGAACCCAAATTTATATTTCGTAAATGAACTAATTTCTATCTCATAAATGCGAACCAAAATTTATATTTCGCAAACGAACTAATTTCTATCTCATAAATGTCTCCATTTCATATCGTTTTTAGCGGCATAACTGATAGAATTTTTTTAATTATTTTTTATTTAATTTTTTTTTTTCAATTTTACAAAACATATACCTACGGTAAATTTTTAAAAAAAGTATACCTGTTTTGTCATTGTTCTTAGAAAGTAATTATTTTTTAAGGATACAGTAACAAAACAGGTATAATTTTAAAAATTTATAATGAATAATTGAATTTTAAGCCTTCATCTAAAAACCTATCTTTTAGGGCTGCATAACTATAATATATTTCTAGGCATAGGCATATTTTATAATAGAAACATGAAATTATGAGATATGTAATATAAATTAATATGTAAATTTATTTATAAAAATATAGAATTTTAATTAACATTTTTAATAAAATTATGTGATAATAATAAATAATATAAATTAATCTTTGCTATTTCATTTTCACTTTTTGAATAAATTTAGATTTCAAATTTAATTCTAATTTTCTGTCTCAATTTAACTTCGCTTTTCTGATACTTTTTGGAGATGTAAATATGAGCCGCAGATGTTTCACTATTAAGTTCGCAAACGTATCAATTTTGAAGAATATACTATCTCAATTTCAATTCGCTTTTTTGATACGTTTCTGAGATCTAAATATGAGCCGCAGATGTTTCACTATTAAGTTCGCAAACGTATCAATTTTTTGATACGTTTCTGAGATATAAATCTGAGTCGCAGACGTATCAATTTTTGTTCGTAAACGATTCAATTTCGATGTACTAATTTTGAAGTTTAATATCGCTTCGAGTCTAAATATCATACACGAATAATTCGTAGATGATACGTTTTTATCTCAGAAAAACGAATCAGAAATGAGATTCGCTATATACAGCGGACTTCTTTTTTGACTCATTTTGGACTCACCTTGCTCAAAGGGAAAGTTCTTATTCCAACCTCTGCGAAAACGTACGGATTACGAGCCGCAAATACGGTACGTTAGAGGCGTCTTGCCGCCGAGGGCACGTTTACGTGGCGTTATTCTTAAAGCGTAGTTACCCAGTAAAAACGTATATACAAAAGTCGACACATATGTCAATGCGTAGGCCTGACTGCTGATGCTGATGCAGAATTCGTTCTTTTATTCATTACATAGAAAGAATAGAAGGAATATAATATTGATGACGTCAAGCCAGAATATTCCAAACCCACTCGATTAAAAGAATGAAAAAGGAATAAATGGAATATTTTGTGTCATATGTAAAATTAAATGTTTTCTTTTGTTTACATAATTATATATGCTAGGATTAATTTAAATTATTATAGTTTTAAAGTATATTTCTTATTATTATAGTCAGGTTAAAAATAAAAAAAATTATTTTTTTTACAAGAAAATTCGAAATTTTGACATTCAAATTCACCTTTTCCAGGCGCCGAAAATTTAACTTTTATGTCAAAATTTCATGACGGTCTGAGAAGCTATAAATTTTGACAAAAGAGTTAAATTTCATTCTAACCTAAAAAATATTTTAATATCCGCGAAAAAGTTAATTGCAATTACAATATTTCAATTCACATAAATTGTATATTAAAGGGAATGCGGAAATAACTAAATCTGCATTGTTTATTTTTAAAATATTCCAATAAAATGGTTATATTGGGAAATAATTTTTTACGATTGTACTCATCTTGAATTTAATTTTTAATTTGAATTGGCAAAATTTTAACCAATTTAGACAGTGTAAAAAATATTTACCGCGATTAAATATCTTTCACCTCGATAAAAATTATTTCACCTTTTTTTAACTTTTTAACCAATTTAGACAGTCCCTTAGTACGAAAAAATGTATACGGAATATTCCGATAGAATAAAAGAATAGAATAAATAGAAATAACAGATTTATAAAAAAGTTATAAATTGATATATTAAATATACCAATTCTATTGGTATATTTAATTTTATTAATATATGTTATACCGAAATTTCTTTTATTTTTTTGACTACACATGAACAATTGACTGAAATAATTGAAAATCAGAAGTAATTTAACGCTGGATATACCAACACATTGTGAATTGAAAAGTTATTATAACACTTTGCGCTGGCTTCGTTTTGCGTTGAAGAAATTACATTGTGAATCAACTATTACCTAGTTTCCATGTACAGAGTTGAGTTGGGTTGAGTTGAAATGGGGTTGAAATGGAACCATCAATTATTCGTTCCATTCCAACTCAACTCAACTCAACCCCTGTTTCCATGCACGCTAACTCGAGTTCAACTCGAGTTGAACTCGTCATGGAAACAAGGTATATGATAAAATTACATACTCATGTATGGAGGAAACACGCAGGTCAAGCTTACTTCCGTTGATGTTGGGACTGATATTTAATGTAAGTATCATGTTGGGTCTTGTAGTTTATCAATTCTACGGCAGGTGGCTAAAGGTAATGTTTATATTGGGATTTGCATTTTTTAATGAAAATAAAATAATTGAAATAGAAAATATTTGTAATTAAATATTTTTATTATTGACATTGCAATATTATTTTATTTACTTTTACATTCGACATTAGATTTATTCATCCATTTATACCCTCCTAGACACATTCATTCATTTATAACCAAAGTTTTCGCTAAAACTAGAGCTGAAAACTTTTATAGTGACACACCAAAAATGCAGCGAGATTTCGTTTTCGGTTGTCAAATTATGAAAATTGTTTATTTAAACAACTACTTAAAAACCGAAAAAAAAATAAAAAACAGTAATTATTTGTTCTTAATGTCAAATTTTGATTTAATTATAGCCGTTTTTTTGTAGACGGGTATATTGTATTGCAAATTTTTTGTAAAAAAAACGATTCACTGAACATAGGAGGCGACAATTTTTTTTTTTCAATCACAATTGAATTTATCAGCTGATAATTTTTTTTAAAATCACATTAACTTTGAGTTTTATAAACATAAAAAAAAACATTAAATATAATTAAAAAATACAAAACTTGGTTTTTTTTACATTAAAAAATGGCAATTTATAGGCTATGCCTTTTTTGTCCAATGTATTTGAAATAAATAAAATGAAATGAAATGAAACGAAATATTGACAACAGAGCCATCTACATGTCATATTATTAACTATTTATCGATTACAATTCATTTGCAATATAACTACTGTAATTCTCATTTTTTTGCCGTCAAATTGTCGTTGTTTTCAATATAATGAAATGAAATGAAACGAAATATTGACAACAGAGCCATCTACATATCATATTATTAACTATTTATCCATTACAATTCATTTGCAATATATAAATAACTACTGTAATTCTCATTTTTTTGCCGTCAAATTGTTGTTGTTTTCAATATAAAAATTTGCAATACAATATACGCGTCTACAAAAAAACAGGGCTTATATTAAAAATTATTTAATAAAATTTAAATTTTTATTCTTTGTTTTATTTTTTTTTTATTTTTCTCAAAAATGGCTACTTTTGTATGGAAACTTAGCTATACTAACTTCAAAAATAAGTATCTACTATGTTGTCATAGATGGCGCTAGCATATATATTCGCGAAAACCTTACAAATTTGTAGGTTTCATGTTTTCAATTTGTTCCTGAAGACTGTACTAAAACATTATGAATTTCTATTTTTGAAGTTTGAAAACACGAAAACTGAGTTTGCGGTTCGGTGTGTCACGACGGGTATTACAATTATATGATTATAGATTTGGCTTTTCAAATTTATGAAATATTACTTAAGCCAATGACTAATAATAACATATAGACTTATAAAGAAGAAAAAAAATTTCCACTTTCTGATTTGACTTTCCTAATCTAATGTAAAAAGTCAACGTTCAACGTGCGAAAAAACGATTCACTGAAAATAGGAGGCGACAATTTTTTTTTTTCAATCACAATTGAATTTATCAGCTGATAATTTTTTTTAAAATCACATTAACTTTGAGTTTTATAAACATAAAAAAAAACATTAAATATAATTAAAAAATACAAAATTTGTTTTTTTTTACATTAAAAAATGGCATTTTATACGCTATGCCTTTTTTGTCCAATGTATTTGAAATAAATAAAATGAAATGAAATGAAACGAAATATTGACAACAGAGCCATCTACATGTCATATTATTAACTATTTATCGATTACAATTCATTTGCAATATAAGTACTGTAATTCTCATTTTTTTGCCGTCAAATTGTCGTTGTTTTCAATATAATGAAATGAAATGAAACGAAATATTGACAACAGAGCCATCTACATATCATATTATTAACTATTTATCCATTACAATTCATTTGCAATATATAAATAACTACTGTAATTCTCATTTTTTTGCCGTCAAATTGTTGTTGTTTTCAATATAAAAATTTGCAATACAATATACGCGTCTACAAAAAAACAGGGCTTATATTAAAAATTATTTAATAAAATTTAAATTTTTATTCTTTGTTTTATTTTTTTTTTATTTTTCTCAAAAATGGCTACTTTTGTATGGAAACTTAGCTATACTAACTTCAAAAATAAGTATCTTCTATGTTGTCATAGATGGCGCTAGCATATATATTCGCGAAAACCTTACAAATTTGTAGGTTTCATGTTTTCAATTTGTTCCTGAAGACTGTACTAAAACATTATGAATTTCTATTTTTGAAGTTTGAAAACACGAAAACTGAGTTTGCGGTTCGGTGTGTCACGACGGGTATTACAATTATATGATTATAGATTTGGCTTTTCAAATTTATGAAATATTACTTAAGCCAATGACTAATAATAACATATAGACTTATAAAGAAGAAAAAAAATTTCCACTTTCTGATTTGACTTTCCTAATCTAATGTAAAAAGTCAACGTTCAACGTGCGAAAAAACGATTCACTGAAAATAGGAGGCGACAATTTTTTTTATTTCAATCACAATTGAATTTATCAGCTGATAATTTTTTTTAAAATCACATTAACTTTGAGTTTTATAAACATAAAAAAAATCATTAAATACAATTAAAAAATACAAAACTTGGTTTTTTTTTTGTTACATTAAAAAATTGCCATTTTTAATGTAAAAAAAAACATAGGCTATGCCTTTTTTGTCCATTGTATTTGAAATAAATAAAATGAAATGAAATGAAATGAAACGAAATATTGACAACAGAGCCATCTACATGTCATATTATTAACTATTTATCCATTACAATTCATTTGCAATATATAAATAACTACTGTAATTCACATTTTTTTGCCGTCAAATTGTTGTTGTTTTCAATATAATGAAATGAAATGAAACGAAATATTGACAACAGAGCCATCTACATATCATATTATTAACTATTTATCCATTACAATTCATTTGCAATATATAAATAACTACTGTAATTCTCATTTTTTTGCCGTCAAATTGTTATTGTTTTCAATATAATGAAATGAAATGAAACGAAATATTGACAACAGAGCCATCTACATGTCAAATTATGAAAATTGTTTATTTAAACAACTCTACTTAAAAACCGGAAAAAAAAAAACAGTAATTATTTGTTCTTAATGTCAAATTTTGATTTAATTATAGCCGTTTTTTTGAACGATTCACTGAAAATAGGAGGCGACAATTTTTTTTATTTCAATCACAATTGAATTTATCAGCTGATAATTTTTTCAAAATCACATTAACTTTGAGTTTTATAAACATAAAAAAAATCATTAAATATAATTAAAAAATACAAAACTTGGTTTTTTTTTTACATTAAAAAATTGCCATTTTTTATTGTATTGTAACAGAGCCATCTACATGTCATATTATTAACTATTTATCCATTACAATTCATTTGCAATATATAAATAACTACATACTGTAATTCTCATTTTTTTGCCGTCAAATTGTTGTTTTCGGTTGTCAAATTATGAAAATTGTTTATTTAAACAACTCTACTTAAAAACCGGGAAAAAAATAAAAAACAGTAATTATTTGTTCTTAATGTCAAATTTTGATTTAATTATAGCCGTTTTTTTGAACGATTCACTGAACATAGGAGGCGACAATTTTTTTTTTTCAATCACAATTGAATTTATCAGCTGACAATTTTTTTTAAAATCACATTAACTTTGAGTTTTATAAACATAAAAAAAATCATTAAATATAATTAAAAAATACAAAACTTGTTTTTTTTTACATTAAAAAATGGCAATTTATAGGCTATGCCTTGGACAAAAGTCCAATGTATTTGAAATAAATAAAATGAAATGAAATGAAACGAAATATTGACAACAGAGCCATCTACATGTCATATTATTAACTATTTATCCATTACAATTCATTTGCAATATATAAATAACTACATACTGTAATTCTCATTTTTTTGCCGTCAAATTGTTGTTTTCGGTTGTCAAATTATGAAAATTGTTTATTTAAACAACTCTACTTAAAAACCGTGAAAAAAATAAAAAACAGTAATTATTTGTTCTAAATGTCAAATTTTGATTTAATTATAGCCGTTTTTTTGAACGATTCACTGAACATAGGAGGCGACAATTTTTTTTTTCAATCACAATTGAATTTATCAGCTGACAATTTTTTTTAAAATCACATTAACTGAGTTTTATAAACATAAAAAAAATCATTAAATATAATTAAAAAATACAAAACTTGGTTTTTTTTTTACATTAAAAAATTGCCATTTTTTAATGTAAAAAAATATTTCAAACATAATTGAATTTATCAGCTGATAATTTTTTTTAAAATCACATTAACTTTGAGTTTTATAAACATAAAAAAAAACATTAAATATAATTAAAAAATACAAAACTTGGTTTTTTTTACATTAAAAAATTGCCATTTTTTACTGTAAAAAAACACATAGGCTATGCCTTTTTTGTCCAATGTATTTGAAATAAATAAAATGAAATGAAATGAAACGAAATATTGACAACAGAGCCATCTACATGTCATATTATTAACTATTTATCGATTACAATTCATTTGCAATATAACTACTGTAATTCTCATTTTTTTGCCGTCAAATTGTCGTTGTTTTCAATATAATGAAATGAAATGAAACGAAATATTGACAACAGAGCCATCTACATATCATATTATTAACTATTTATCCATTACAATTCATTTGCAATATATAAATAACTACTGTAATTCTCATTTTTTTGCCGTCAAATTGTTGTTGTTTTCAATATAAAAATTTGCAATACAATATACGCGTCTACAAAAAAACAGGGCTTATATTAAAAATTATTTAATAAAATTTAAATTTTTATTCTTTGTTTTATTTTTTTTTTATTTTTCTCAAAAATGGCTACTTTTGTATGGAAACTTAGCTATACTAACTTCAAAAATAAGTATCTTCTATGTTGTCAAAGATGGCGCTAGCATATATATTCGCGAAAACCTTACAAATAGTACCATTTACACGATCAAATAAAATCAAAATTTTATTTGATGAAAAAAGCTGTTAAATGAAGCTGTCAAACATTTCGCATTTACACTATCACATAAAATCAAAATTTTATTTGATGAAAAATCTGTCAAAATACAAGCGAAAAGCATTTACACGATCAAATCTATTTGACGTGACGTCATATTTGACAAATTTATTTGAAATAAACAAAATATATTTTGATTTGAGATTTTATTTGATAGGATATTGGATGGACCATTTACACGTTCAAATTTATTTGATGGATGAGTCATTCAAATAAAATATTGATTTTATTTGATCGTGTAAATGGTACTAATTTGTAGGTTTCATGTTTTCAATTTGTTCCTGAAGACTGTACTAAAACATTATGAATTTCTATTTTTGAAGTTTGAAAACACGAAAACTGAGTTTGCGGTTCGGTGTGTCACGACGGGTATTACAATTATATGATTATAGATTTGGCTTTTCAAATTTATGAAATATTACTTAAGCCAATGACTAATAATAACATATAGACTTATAAAGAAGAAAAAAAATTTCCACTTTCTGATTTGACTTTCCTAATCTAATGTAAAAAGTCAACGTTCAACGTGCGAAAAAACGATTCACTGAAAATAGGAGGCGACAATTTTTTTTATTTCAATCACAATTGAATTTATCAGCTGATAATTTTTTTTAAAATCACATTAACTTTGAGTTTTATAAACATAAAAAAAATCATTAAATACAATTAAAAAATACAAAACTTGGTTTTTTTTTTGTTACATTAAAAAATTGCCATTTTTAATGTAAAAAAAAACATAGGCTATGCCTTTTTTGTCCATTGTATTTGAAATAAATAAAATGAAATGAAATGAAATGAAACGAAATATTGACAACAGAGCCATCTACATGTCATATTATTAACTATTTATCCATTACAATTCATTTGCAATATATAAATAACTACTGTAATTCACATTTTTTTGCCGTCAAATTGTTGTTGTTTTCAATATAATGAAATGAAATGAAACGAAATATTGACAACAGAGCCATCTACATATCATATTATTAACTATTTATCCATTACAATTCATTTGCAATATATAAATAACTACTGTAATTCTCATTTTTTTGCCGTCAAATTGTTATTAGTAGTATAAAGCCCCCCTTAGATCGAATTATATACTACGTACAATAGTGACGACATGCTTAACAGAAGCCAAAATCACACAACCGTTCTAGAAATAATACTTGCTGTGTGTAATAAAGAGACAGGTGATGAGAGACGGCTAGTCTTTCTGTATTTTTGGTTGGTCAGAATATGAATTCGTGGGTTGGGCTTGCCGTGCAGTCTGTAAATAATGTACAGATCTGGATGTACCGCTGGAGTAAAAATGCTCTGAATGTACCGCTAGTGTAAAAATGATTTTAGTATAGATTTGTATGGTGACTAACCAAAAACTGTAAACAATGGATGTACCGCTGGAGTAAAAATGCTCTGGATGTACCGCTAGTGTAAAAATGGATTTTAGTATAGATTTGTATGGTGACTAACCAAAAACTGTAAACAAGTCTGTTAGAGTGGGCGTCGTGGTTGATGATCTTTTTGATGATATTTCCCGAATATTTGTGTATTTGTGGTTTTTTCTGATAGTATTGCGCCCGCGCATATAAATAATTTTTGTATTTTTGTTTTGTGCTTATTCGCAATAACTATAGTCCCGCCTTTGCAAACAAAACAAAGGTAACAGGCGCTAGAATGGTTCAGAAGTTATTTGTAATATTCATACACAATCTCAAAAAAAAAAAAAAAAACAAGAAAAAAAAACGTCATAATATTGAAAACATGTATTGCAAATGTAAAATATATTATTCAGTTGAATAACCTACTGTTTGTCAACAGAAAAATTGAAAATTTCTATATTCAGATTATTTAATGTATGAACTTGATATTATATTTTTTTTCAGATTGATACTAATATTTAAATACAAGGTCAAGTGAAAGCTTAAGATTTATTTTGATTATAAAATATTAATGAAAATAACAGAAAAAATACTCTAATATTCATACACAATAACAAAAAAAAAACAAGAAAAAAAGACGTCATAATATTGAAAACCTGTATTGCAAATGTAAACAAGCGATATATATTATTCAGTTTTCAACAAGAAATAATATATATATGGTTAATAATATGCAAATAGTGTATGTGGTAGTATTTGTAAACAGTTGAAAAAAAAAACACAGTTATGTTGTTTATTATTTCATTTATTTAATAAATACAAAATTGATATGGAATTAAATATCAAACTTATAATAGATACACAATAATAAAAATATTTTATGTTTTTGGGGTTATTTAGATTTTGTTCTTGCTTGATCGACCCTCTACCTGTTGTACCACAAACATCCATGCCTTCGTTGTCTTTCATTTTGTACTCATCGGAAAAAATATAGCAATTAGAAGAATATTTCTTATGTTCATCTGCAATAACATCGTCTCTATTCCAATGAGATATTTGAACATTACAGTAGTAACACTGTACAATGTCACCCATGTTTAAATAAAAAAACCCATTTGATGCTAACTCTTTCTTGCTTACAAAAGTTTTTGGCCAAAATTCAAATGTTTTGTACCGTTCTTCTTCATCACTTAATAGTGTCATTTTAAGATATTTTTTATATAAAGGCAAATGTAAATTTTGTGGAGGTATTTATACTATTTTCTACTTTCCTATGGGAAACACAAATTCAAAAATTAAAAACACGTACTACAATAAAACAGGAACTAGCATATATGGTTCTGTTGCAAAACTTCATGCTGCGTTAAAAAATAACAAAATAAGCCATAATAAAATCAAAAACTGGCTTAAATACCAGGATGTTTATACCTTACATTATCCTGTTAAGAAAAAATTTCCTAGGAATCATTATGTTTTACAAGATATTGACCAATTATGGGAAATTGATCTATGCGATATGAAAATGTATAAAAAAGTAAATGACAATTATACATTTTTACTATCGGTAATTGACGTATTTTCAAAATACGGTTGGGTAGTACCAATAAAAAATAAAACTGGAAAAGAAATAACAAAAAACTTTCATAAAATTCTTCAACAAAGTGGTAGAAAACCAAAAACAATTCAATCAGATAAAGGAAAAGAATTCAAAAATTCAAATTTTCAAAATTATCTAAAACAAAATAATATTCGACAACGTTTTCCAACTATTTTATCTACCCAAAAAGCTGCAGTTGTTGAACGATTCAATCGTACAATAAAAGAAAAAATGTTTAAATATTTTACTGAAAGTTCAACTAAGAGATATATCGATGTATTACCAAACCTTGTAAATTCTTACAACAAATCTTATCATAGTACAATAAAAATGAAACCATCAGACGTTACTCAGAGCCATGTGAAACAAATCTATGAAATATACAAAAATCTTCATAAGAGAGATCCACAAATTAATGTAAATATATTTCAAGACGACTATGTACGAATAGTTAAAAAAAAAGCAATTTTCGAGCATGGATTTACACCAAAATGGACAAAAGAAATTTTTCAAGTACAAAAAATTATAAATAGAGAACCATATCCTTTATTTATATTGAAAGACTTGAAGGGACATGAGGTTGAAGGAAGATTTTATTATCAAGAACTTCAAAAAGTTTATGTAAAAAAATGATAGTTTTTAATCATCCGTTTACCATGATGATAGCAGGCCCGTCGGGTTGTGGCAAAACTACATTTATTTGTAAGTTGATTAGATATATACACAAATTTATTAAACCGGTGCCAACAAAAATATTATGGTGCAATCCTGAATTTAGCGCGGTTCCAAAAAATATAAGAAATTTAGAATATCATAATGAAGTTCCGGAAAACATCAAAAATGAAAATAATGAACCAATATTAATTGTTTTGGATGACTTAATGTTAAATGCCTATAATACAAAAGTATGTGAATTATTTACAAAAGGTTCACACCATAGAAATTTATCAGTTATTTTAATTACACAAAATGTGTTTCATCAGGGAAAACATTGTCGAGATATATCACTTAATTGTAAATATTTGGTTCTTTTTAAAAATCCTCGCGACAAATCACAAATAGTTCCTTTAGCGAAACAAATTTATCCAGAAAACTCCAAAGAATTTCTGAGAGTATATAATGAGGTGACATCTATTCCTTATGGTTATATTATACTGGATTTAACTCAAGACATTAACGATATATTTCGTTTTAGATCAAATATACTTAATAATAATTATTTTGAATGTTATTGCACGTTAAAACAATTAACAGATCTATCTGAAAAACATGAAACGATTGAAAACAAATCGTCATATCTTACATGTATTAAAAAATTCTAAACCAAAATTTCGTCAAATTTTGCTAAAAAATTGTGATCCGGAAGTTATTAAAACTATTTGTGAAATTGCTATAAATACGCTTAATGGAAATCACAAAGTGTCTAATCACACTTATAATAAATTAAATAAAAATAAAAAGGTATTGCGTTGTTTAGCTTGTCCTAAAAAATCATTGCAAGTAAAACGAAAAGTTATTTTACAGAAAGGAGGTTTTTTACCTGTGCTAATAGGTACAGTATTATCAGGTTTGATTGGTAGTTTACTTTCAAAATAAAAATTAAGATGAATAATTTACAACGAATGATTGTTATACCACCTGAACTTTATAATAAACTTAAGGATAATTTTAATAATGATGTAGAACTTTCATACCTAGATAAAAGTATGAAAGAAATACTTTTAAATAAAAAATTATCAGATAGTGAAAAATGGTATACATATCGTCAAAAGCTAATAAAATTTGCAAATAAAAGGCGACAACAATTAAAACAAAGCTCTAACAATACGCATCACATACAAACAGTACAACACATGCCTTCTAATAAAACAATGGCTGTTAGAAACAAAGTATTGTCAAATATGAGTATGCAAACAGAACCAGAAATTACAGATACTAAAAATAAAAATTTATCACACATGCAAACCCAAACAGAACCCCATACAAAAAAAGGAAAAAGGATACAAACAGATGCAATTACATCTGAAGATGTTGGTGTGCAATACCAAGAACCCCAAAACGATATGTATACATTTACACCTGGTAAGATAATTCCAACATCTGATAAAGATTTTGATGAATTCGAAACGGATGACGAAGTTTTTGATAACGAGGATGAAATACTAAATTTAGCACTCTCAGCAACACCGGCAGGAAAACGTATAAAAGAAAGGAAATCTATTGGTTCGTCAGATGTACGTATGTTTGAATCGGATGGAGGTGACATTATTTCAGTACCTATATTTGAAAGACCTAAAAAAGATACAAGTTTAAATCGTCAATTACGTTCTTCTACTAAGAAAGCATCCGCTCAAACTTTATTGAAATTCCCAGTTCGTAAAAAAGTATTAAAATCAGAAAAGGATAATTTACAAGCCAAATCAGAAAAAGATAAGTTAAAACCTAAAACGACAACTCCATTAAATCTTTCACAGTGGACAACTTATAAATAAAAAAAATGAATCAAACAGATGATTTTTTCATTACTCTCTTGAGTGATGCTTCTAATAATTATTATAACAATAACTCGTTGACACGTTTTACAAATAAATTTCCAACTGAAATTAATTTAACACATAATAATTGGAAAGTAGGTGTTTCGGAAATATATATTAACGATTTTATACCGAATAGGTATAACGAAAATTATGAAGAAAGTGCATTTATAATAATTGGAAGTACGGAAAAAAATAAATTAGGCGTAGGGAAAACATATATTCCATACATTCCATAACAAAGATGATGTAAAATGTGACTGGAAAGCCTCTATTTTACCAATACTTCTTGAAAATATATCTGGGGGACCAGGCTTAAACAAAAAAGAATGTGAACGATATTTGATTTCGGAGATTTACACCTTTATCACTGATGATGAAAATTATAAGGATCCGGACAAAATTTGAAGTGTGTGTAACTAGCCCTAAAATAGATGTAAAGATTCCTATTAGGAGATCATATTCAGTCAAAAGCTTTATGAAAACTATTTTTTCCCAAGTTAAAAATATTAGATCACATAAAACAAAAATTGTCAAAGCTTTTGAAGTATTTTTAAACGATTTTACTTCAATATCAAAAGCAGCAATGTTGTTTATGTACACTGATATAATAGAACCATGTTTTGTGGGTGATTCAAAGGTACGAGTTCTTAATATTATTGAAACAAAAAACTCTTTTGAATCAACAATAATCAAATATAAACGTATACAATATCATAATGTTGAAAAAAAAGTTTTTGATAACATATCCATAAAACTAGCTGATAAATTTGGATTTGATATAAATTTTAGCAGGAGTGTAATACCTACAAAAATATTATTACATTTTATAAAAAATTAATATAAATAAAGAGAAATCGTTACACTCTAATTATTAATCAATGAACCGTCATTATATTAAATACTATTTATCTCAAACAGGGGGTAATATTGAAGAAATAGGACCCCTGTTTCATTCGGCTGTAAATTATCAGAGAGGCCGAGGATTAGGAGACGTTTTCGGAGGGTTATTTCGCTATATAAAGCCTATATTATCATCAGGTCTAAATTTTTTACAAAAACAAGCAGTTTCAAGTGGAATTGGTGTTTTATCAGATATTGCGTCAGGAGGAAATCCGAAAGAAGTGTTACAAGATAGAGGTAAAGAAGCATTTACAAATTTGAGACGCGAAGCTGTGAATAAACTGCATACGATGTATGGTTCAGGTAAAAGGAGGGCTATAAAAAGAAAGAATTCTACAAAACCCAGTCATTTACGTCTCAAATTGAAGAGACGTAAAGTTAAAAGAAGAAGCAAAAATAAAAAACGAGTATTAGACATTTTTGATTAAAGATGTTGGAGTGCATGAAGTCAGAGTTAGATATATTTAGTTCACCACCTATTCAATCAAGTATCTTAAAATCAGAAGAAGTTGCTTATAACCCAATTGCTTCTTTAGATAATTCTTCGACTATAGAATTTGTTTCTTTGGGTCATGGCGATACGTATAGAAGAGATTTGTCATCAACATATTTAAAATTAAAAATACAAATATTAAAGAAAGATGGATCAGTGTGGAATGATGATAAAGATACTTCTACACCTCCTAAATTAATAGCCCAGCCGGCAATTGTTAACAATTTATTACATTCTATGATTAAACAATGCAATGTTCAGTTAAATGGTAAAAATATTACTTCATCTGACAACAATTATAATTATAGAGCTTACATCGAGTCTTTACTTAACTATGGAAATGATGCTGCCAATACCCATTTAGAATGTGCTGGTTGGTCGTTAGATAAACATGATGTAGGAAAATCTGGAAATAGTGGTGCCTCAGAACGTAAAAAACAATATAATAATAGTGGTGTTGTTGAATTGATGGGTAAACTCCATGTTGATATGTTTAATCAACCCACATTATTAATAAATGGTGTGGATGTCAGAGTTTTACTAACTTTGGAAAAACCAGATTTTTACTTTTTCTCTGACGATAATGATGAAAGTCAAATGAAAATAATTGAAGCTACATTATTTATGAGACATGTCACAGTAAATCCTAGTATTTTACTTGCACATAATGCTGTTTTAGAAAAGGCGAATGCAAAATACAATTACAAACGTGTTGAAATAAAATCATTCACAGTACCCTCAAGTAGTACTAATATATCGCTTGACAATGTTTTCATAGGACAACTCCCAAATACTATACTATTTTGTATGACAGATAATGATGCTTTTACTGGGAAACGTTCAAAAAATCCGTTTAATTTCAAACATTTTGAGATGACACAATTTATGCTATATGTTAATGGCGTTCAAATACCGAATTTACCAATTGAAACTAGTTTTGCTGACAAACATCGTTTTGATACACGTGCATATTATACCCTTTTTAATGGAACTGGAATTCATCATTCGGACAGAGGCCATCAAATCACAAAATCAATGTTCAGCAAAGGTTTTTACATTCTTGCATTCGATTTAACTCCAGATTTATCAGGAAATAATTCGTGTCAAAGTTTATTGAACCAAGGCACTGTTAGAATTGAAGCCAAGTTTTCTAGAGCATTAAATACGACTGTAACATGTCTTGTTTATGGAGAGTTTGATGGGAGTTTACAAATTGATAAGAATCGAAACGTATATACAAACCTATAAATAGGGTGGAATAGCAGATTTAATACATTTTAAAATTGACAGTTAAATAAACAACAACAATATGGTTTATAAAAATTATGCATTAGTTGATATGAGTTTCTGCTCTAATAATAAGAATACGATATTTGTTAAATCTATTATTATTACTGGAATAAAAGAGTCTTGTAAAATCTTTAGTAAGGAATTTAAATATCAATATCCAACAACAGATGGAATAAATGATATAGATAAAAGTGACAATTATGTATTTGGAAATTTTTCAAATGAACAGACAACTAATGAACTTCAAAATATATTTAAGAAAATTGATATTTTATTCACAAACGGTAAGATCAAAACCGAATTTTTAAAACATTTCGTGGAAGCAGATATAAAAGTAATTGATTTTTCAACTCTGGAATAATATGGATACATTTCAAATTGTTAATGTACTAAAATGCAACAAATATACTAGAAAATATTTTAAAGGAGTTTTTGCCATAAATAAAATTCCGAAATTTATTAAAAGACCTGCAATAATTGTTGTAAATACAGATCCTTCCACAAAACCTGGCGCTCATTGGATAGCAATTTTATGTCCATCTGTGGGTTGTATAGAATACTTTGACTCATATGGTCGTCGACCTTTACAAAACGAGTTTTTGCAATTTTTAAAACGTAATTCATTATGTTATATTGTAAACGGCCGAAGGTTACAGAGTTCATTTTCTGATGTCATTATTGTTGTGTTTATTTATGGTACAGATGTAATGGCAAAAGCATGCAACGTTTTTTAAATAGTTTTGATAGATATAATTTTGAAAAAAACGATAAATATATTTTAATAGAGTTTAAAAAAATTTTTAAACATACAAACAAACATAATAATAAAAAATACAAAAACAAATTGCAAATGTGCAGATCTGGAAATGTATAAATGCGTGTACATTTTCACAAAAGTTTTCATTTTCTACTAAAATGAGTGCTGCAAAGGAGACCCGAAAACGAAATTCTTCAGAAGGAATTAAAACAACAGAAAAGAAGATCCGTCAAAAGTCAAGCAATATACCAAAAAATTTATTATTGGCTTATACTTACTTCCTAAATGAACAGCATACCTGTAAAGTTGTTGTTGGATTCTGCGCTGATACGTTTGAGGCAGAAATTATCTTTCATCGTGTAAAGGAAATTCCTATATATATTTCTTTTAAAGAGTGGGAAAATTATTTTAATAATTTCAAAAAATTAGAAGAAAAAGTTTCTACAAATGATGTCGAATTTTTAGACGCTCTTCTAGAAAATATTGATGCAAAAAATACAACAAAATCGATATTAAACTTTACTTGGGACAACGAAAATAATAACAACAAAAAAATTGTTGCATTGTTTAAAAAAGAATATAACCAATATTTAAATATAGTCGACTTTTTAAATATTGTTATGAGTTACAACAACAATGCTACATGCAACATAAAAAAATATTTCAACAAATATTTGGAAAAATGTAAAGCCAAAGGTGTATTTCAATTATCATATGATGACTATTACATTCCAATGGAACTTTCACATGTACACTGCAACTATTCCCGATTATTTTTCGAAATACCAATATACTGTTCCAGTAAATTATTTGAAAATCTTATAAAAATTAATTTAATATTGAAATGTAAAAACTTTTTTTTGAAATTAATAAAAAATATATAAAATTTAATAATCTATTTTATTATTTTGTAACATGTACATATACATATTCATACAATTTTGAACAGCACATCTATTATTTTTATTTTTGTTGTAGTGAATTTCACAATAAACCTCATATGTTCTTAAAGAGTTTAATTTAGGTATATCATTTTCAAGCTCTATAATCTCTGTTGATGTTTGTAAGTATTGACGTAAAAAAACTTTTTTCTGCAATCCTTTAACATAAATTTTATGGTTGGCATAAGTTTTCAAAATATTTGGAAGTTCGTTGTAAGAAATTAAACCATCATTCCACTGCAAATTGTTGATATTGTTATATATGTAAAGGCCTTGTTGTGTACTTTCATCATTTAGTTCTTCTTGAGGAAAAGGTGGTTTGAAAGAAAATAGTGTTGGAACTAGAGACCCTTGTTGAAGTACGGCCATTTCCTTAACAAAATGGTGACGTCCGTTTCCTAGTACAAACTGAAGATCAACAAAACATATTAGTTTTCCCATTATTTTTTATTATTGTTATTGTGCAGTTAATAAGCAAACGCTCTTTGTGAAATGTAAAATGCAAATAAATAAAAAACACATATTTTTTATATTTAATATATTTTGTCGCTAACAAAAAAAAAGTTTTTTTATTACAAATATCAATACATTATAATTTTATGATTATTACATTTAACATTTTATTATTACGGTAGTTACATTTTAATTTACATTTTTTAAATTTTCGTTATTACATTTAATTTTGGAATTGATATCCATATGGGATTGTTGCAAAATCGTCTCCGACACACACTCTTTTGGTAAAAGTAAATCCAAATTTTTTGCTCTCATTTTCTGTAACGACAACAAAATTCTTTTTTCTTTTTATTTTTTTGGCATCATGTATTGTGTATGAACCAGTATTCGATGGATCCATAATCAATTTTTTTAAATTATTGAAATTTAATATTTTCTTGTTATTTATACTGCATGTTACCCCCTTACATTTCGCAACTTCCCCCGTTTTTTTGTTTTCTGGATTAAAGTATTTGTAGGCATAACATTTAGGACCTGTTGCAACGAATTCAGTAATAAATGTTCTTGGGCCATAATCTGCTAATTCGTCAGTAAATTCCCCCAAGAAGTTACCTGTGGTAGGTTTATATGAGGAATTTTTATTTTCAAAAAAGATAATGGAATCTGTATCACAATACAGAACATTCTTTCCTATCTTATACAATTCCTCATACAATTTTAATCGAGCATGTGCCGTTGTAAATATACCTACAGTTAGGGAAACATGTTTAAGCGGTGGGGCACACTCAATGTGTGTATATTTCCACTTCACCCATATTTGTTCTTTTCCAGCTATATACAAATCTTCAATTTCTACACCGGGCGAATGCACAAGTTTCTGGAATTCATCAATTGAAGATATTACGCTGGTTTGATTCATTTCATTTTTCTGAATTAGTTTCCCCCAAAGCGAATTAAGGCATAACTTTGCGGTGTTTCGATAAGATGGGTTTGGATTCATTTTGGATTTATCCAATAGAACATTTTCAGTATTAAAATATTTTTTAATATATTCATTCTGCTCCTCTAGAGTGTTACATTCTCTTGGAAAACCCGTTGCTTCCTGTTTGAGTTTTATGAAACTATTCATGTACTCTGCAAACAAACCTCCTGTTTTGGTAATAGGATCATATACAGTTGTTTGGTATTCCCATACTTCAAACAATTCCAAAATTGTATAACCTTTATCTAAACTTATATTAATTTCTATAGAAGCCCATGTACCAATTAAACTACGTTCGTCCGTATTGTGTGTACAATTTTCTAATACATTTTCGGTCTCACCGCACGTCCTGCACAGTACAAAAAGTAATTTATTGTTTATTCTTGAAGGTAAAACAGGTATAAACAAATCTTTTGGAGGTAAGATGCTACATTTTATTATACCGTCAATATTAGTTATATCGGCGATATTCTTACATTCCTCTCTATTATAAATTTTAGGATGCCCAATAGGATATTTACAATTCTTATTTACAAAAGGGTATAAAGAAGTAAAATCCAAATATCGAATTTTGTCACCAGGTTTTATTTTAGGATGTAGCTTAAACACTTCAGTACGCCCTCCAAATATTGCATCACGAGGTTGTAAAGAACTATACAAAATTAACGGATTTGTGTCCAGTAGATTACTTTCCTTAGGGTTTTCTTTTAAATATTTTTTGAAATCACATTCCCATATGGTTTTTACAATAAAATTTTTATTTTTTAAATAATCAAGTCTATAAGAAAGATTATTGTATTTATCATCAAATGTAACTCCATGGTGTAATGCAAATCTATTATAAAAGCATTTAGGACAACCATGATAAAAACACCCCAAAAACTCATATACCGTATTTGTATGGGAATTATAGCCATCGACTTGGATATTACCACAATTTGGTAACATTACTTCATATTTTATTTGCCCATTACATTTTTCATTCTCGTATACTAACCATTTCAAACCTATAAATGATTGATTTTGTTTTGAAGAATAATTATTAGTAGGTACAATACCCATTGTATTCTTTTTAAGGAATTTTTTTCTATAAAGAAGCATTACAGCTTGAGCTATAGTAAAGCTTTCTAGGAAAGGGTTTACATCCATTAATAATATAAAATCAGTCATAAATTTAATACAACCTTTCCTAAGTATATTAACATCCCCTTGGCAATATTTTATTAACTCCAGTCGGTTATTATAAACATAACCAGAACTTTTTAAATCTTGCCACCACTTTTTAAAATTTTCTAATTCGATTAAATTTAAAGCCTGCGTAGCAAACATATTTTGATCAGGAATTTCTCCTATATATGTATAATTTTTATCAGTATTGAAATAATGAGGGTAATCGCCTTTGCAAATTGCTTGCAAACCAAATGTTTTAGGAAATTTTGACAATGGCATTGACAAAAAATTTAATGAATCAATAAATGAAATGTGAGTATTAAAAGTTATTTTTAGAATTTTAAAACCCCCCATAATTGGTTTAATAGATTTATTTCTTTTTAATAACTCTGATACTATAAACATCCCATCGTAACTTTTAAAATTATGGGCTATACAACAAACTTTGTGTTTTTCGCTAGTGTCAATAGTTAACAAAAAATCTATAAATTTTTTTATACAATTGCCCTCTGAAGTATTTTCAAAGACGTGCAGTCTCTTTTTACAGTTTTGGCATTGAAAGTCATCATTCGAACAACAATGATGACACACTCTGTTTGCTACGCATAAGTTAGGAATATGTTGAAAACTATTTGAATTTATTATGGTCTGATCCTGAGTACATTCAATGTCATAAAAAATTAAAGTATACTTTTCAGGCCTTTTTGTTGTGTACAAATCCACAAAACATTCATGGCTCTTCTCCACTAATTTTTTACAAATATCACAATATTTTTCATCACAAGAATGTGGTTTATAGTTTCTTTTACGCAAATCATAAAATTTGAAACATTTTTCACATACTTTGATCATATCGCAAATAGAACCCCTACCATATTTTGTTTTTTTATGGTTCTCGAAACATTGAGTACCCCTAAAAGTCCTTAGACAAGTGTTGCATTTACATGCAGTAGTGACGAAGTCACATGGAGGGTTTGTCCGACAATACTTACATAGTTCCTGACAATTGTGTATATTTGAATACAAAATATTGCAAAAGCTACATTGGTATTTTTTTCCAAAAAATGATTTAACATTTTTCAAAGTGACGTAGTGCTTCGATTTTTCAAAATAGAACAAATTTATAACCTTTACACCCTTTTCTTGAATTTTTACGACTTTAGTAAAATCGTTTTTATCAATATAAACTATAATATTAAAATCAGGCAAAACTTTTTGGAATTTAAAAATATCCTCGATATTAAAGCCATCATCTGATCCTCTGCTAACTTTAGCTTTTTTGATCAGTTTTTCAACTTCCTGGCGTAATAATTTTGAATTTTTACGCAAACATTTTTTCAATGCTACGTTATTATTACTTGCAAAAAATTTACCTATAATAATTGATTTAGGTAAACAATTATTATTAGATTCACGACCGACATCGATTATACTTGTTTTACGTTTCAAAATTTGTGCTTCTGTCATGTTGGTCAAATTTAAACGTCCTTTACCGCTATGTACTTGTATTACTTTTACTGAAATCTCAATCAAATCAGTTGAATGAAAGGCTTCATTTGATTGAATAACAGCACCTAACAAATCCGTGATCATTTCCGAATTTATACTTGAAATTTTCTTGAACGACAATCCAATAGGTCTAGTATTTTCAATAGATGGAATTGAAATTTGAAGACCCATTAAATCGTCTTTTGAAAAGTCCGATTTAACAATGGATAAAATGTGCCTAAAGCAAGTGTCTAGCCACTCAGTAATCGTGTCAAAGTCTTCACTATAGTCGTTTAATTTAAACACAATGTCCTTATTACTAACTTTAAACTTAGGACTAAATCCTACTTTTTGCTTAATAATATTAACATATTGCTTACCACCGCGGCCCATCTGCTCATTTGAAGATGAAATTGTGGAATTTGTATGTTGTTTTTGTTGTACTAAACCTCCACTAGTACTTGGGATTGCTGGTGGTTGTTGTTCTTGTTGCACTAAACCTCGACTAGTACTTGGGATTGCTGGTGGTTGTTGTTCTTGTTGCACTAAACCTCCACTAGTACTTGGGATTGCTGGTTGTTCTTGTTGTTGTAGTTGCACCAAACTTGCGATTTCCGAACTGTTTCTAATAATGCCCTGAAGTTGGTTCATCAGTGCTGAAGCTTTTTCTATAACTTCAGCAAGTTGATTCGATAAATTGTTGATATTCTTAAAAAAAATATATTGTTTTTAATTTTCTCCATATTTAAATATTTATTTAAAAGAACTTACCAAATCCATTGTATATACCACTTAAATGTAACTTTTGTTTCTAGTTTACATCTAGAATATTTTCTACTCTTATATATGAAAAAAAATATAAGAAAAAAGGATTTACTTTGTAAATATTTGAAAATGTTCTTTGTTTTGCAATGTCTTCAATTCACTATATATTTAATATGTCGTAAAAATAGTAATAATGTTGATAAATTATTGTTATTATTATAACCTTCATATGATATTTTACTATCAATAAGAAATAATGATAAAATTTTATTTTATTGTAAAAAAAAAACATTAAATTTAAGTACATATAATTTTATGTAAATTTATTGTGAAATGTATTTTTATATTATTTTTACAAGTTTTTTTCATATATAAATAACACACAATTTTGAAATTAATTTATGAAGAAAAAACGGGCTATGGATAACCCACGACCATTGAGATATTTTGATCATCCAAATTACAACAATATAAGTTACAGTGATGAGGAAAATAATTTGATTGTAATTCCACAACCACCAACATTAGCTAACCTGGCACTAAGGGCAGCATTTAATTCGCGCATATACACCTATGAAGATTTGTGGGAGTGCCATACAGATGGAGTGTTACAAAATCTATATTTGATGGACACCCAAAAGTACTATTTAAATTTTAAAAGTTGCTGTTTTTATTTGGACAGTCAACAGGACTTATGCAAAGAATTCACCATAAGGGACATTTTGATATGGTGCGGAGAAAACTTTGACAACATGGAACTTGAAATAGATCCCATCTATGATATTTCTTTTATTTAAGAAATTGTTGAATTAAAAAAAAAAACAATTTAAATATTACATAAAAAAATTTTATTTTACAAATTTTATGAAAAAAATATAATGTAAAATAATAATCGTAATTTATAAATTTAATATAAAAAAATATTTTAATTTTTAATACCTTGATATTTATATTTTGTGGCACTACTCCTTTTTTTCAGAAAAAAAAACTTTCAAATAACCGACCAAAAAATTGGATATAAATTAAACTGTTTTTTTGTACTTACCATCAGTTACTTATTGAAAATATCAATAAGACAATCTAGCAAAACCTTTTGAAAATATAAAAAAGCAATGGTAAGTTAATATTATATTAAATATTATATTAAATACATATATATATATATATATTTAAATCATCTTCTATTAACTCTACAGGCAAATTTTCTGGAAACACTCAACAAGTTGGGACAAAGTTCATCTGACCTGAAACCGATTCTCAGGACGGTCGACTTAATAACAGGAAAGGAATATAAGATCTTTAACATTTCTAGGGAAAAGACAAAATATGGCGAAAAATACCTTGCGGACTTGGGGACACATGTTTTCTTTCTACCGAATAGATTTTCGGATCATAAACTACCCCTAAATTCAAAAGTACCGGACAACTTTTATATCGTGGCAGAAAAAAATGAAAGATCTGATAATTTAAGTTATCGATTTATTGTGAAGGAAAACGACAAATAATAAACCAGGCAGAAAGTTGAACAAAAATAAATAAACCAGAAAATTAAATAAAATTTTTGTTTTTATTACAAATACAAAAAAATATACAAATTGAAATCTATTAAATATTTTTCTTTAGTACATACATATTAACAAAAAAAATAAAACTGATTATATTCTTTTTTTTTACAAAATAAAATGTTCATACATATATTCTACTCTAATCTGTGTTTTTTTTTTAATTAAAGTTGTTTTTTTTCCTAATTGTTTTGTTGTTGTATTTATTCTCTGCATGCAGCTTTTGTTATTGTTTTATTTACAGGAAAACCCCAAAATTATTTATAACAAAAAAAATTCGTTTTAAAATAAGAAAAAATAAAAAATTATTTTGTTTTCAAAATTAATTTATTGTATTTTATTCAAAAAAAAAATTATACGAAAAATTATGAAAAATATTTTTTTTGTGTTCTGCTGTAGTATTTTTTCTTTTAATTTCACTATTGGGATTCTAATTCTAAACTCGAAAAAAATAATGAAACATTTTCTATAAATTTTTCTACAAAAATAAAGTTTATTCCTTAACTTTTATTATATTATTTGTCATCCCAAATGTTTCACTTTGATCACTGGAAAAAAAATATTTTTGTTTATCTATTGTTTTTTTCTGATTACAATCAAAGTTTACTTACCCTCAATATAAAAAATATATACATATATAATATGAAGCTCGGAAGAAAAATTTAAAAATAATTTACATATGCATATCACTGCTAAGCGACGAAAAATATTTATAAAACAAGAACCTATTCTATATATTCTATCAATTATTTATTATGTATAAATTAATTAAATATAGTGTGATAAAATCGAAAAACATTTGAATTTGTATAATCAAATTAAACATAAAGCTTTTATTTGACCTTGTATTTAAATATTAGTATTAATCTGAAAAAAATATAATATCAAGTTCATACATTAAATAATCTGAATATAGAAATTTTCAATTTTTCTGTTGACAAACAGTAGGTTATTCAACTGAATAATATATTTTACATTTGCAATACATGTTTTCAATATTATGACGTTTTTTTTCTTGTTTTTTTTTTTTTTGAGATTGTGTATGAATATTACAAATAACTTCTGAACCATTCTAGCGCCTGTTACCTTTGTTTTGTTTGCAAAGGCGGGACTATAGTTATTGCGAATAAGCACAAAACAAAAATACAAAAATTATTTATATGCGCGGGCGCAATACTATCAGAAAAAACCACAAATACACAAATATTCGGGAAATATCATCAAAAAGATCATCAACCACGACGCCCACTCTAACAGACTTGTTTACAGTTTTTGGTTAGTCACCATACAAATCTATACTAAAATCATTTTTACACTAGCGGTACATCCAGAGCATTTTTACTCCAGCGGTACATCCATTGTTTACAGTTTTTGGTTAGTCACCATACAAATCTATACTAAAATCATTTTTACACTAGCGGTACATTCAGAGCATTTTTACTCCAGCGGTACATCCATTGTTTACAGTTTTTGGTTAGTCACCATACAAATCTATACTAAAATCATTTTTACACTAGCGGTACATCCAGAGCATTTTTACTCCAGCGGTACATCCAGATCTGTACATTATTTACAGACTGCACAGTAAGCCCAACCCACGAATTCATATTCTGACCAACCAAAAATACAGAAAGACTAGCCGTCTCTCATCACCTGTCTCTTTATTACACACAGCAAGTATTATTTCTAGAACGGTTGTGTGATTTTGGCTTCTGTTAAGCATGTCGTCACTATTGTACGTAGTATATAATTCGATCTAAGGGGGGCTTTATACTACTGTTATTGTTTTCAATATAATGAAATGAAATGAAACGAAATATTGACAACAGAGCCATCTACATGTCAAATTATGAAAATTGTTTATTTAAACAACTCTACTTAAAAACCGGAAAAAAAAAACAGTAATTATTTGTTCTTAATGTCAAATTTTGATTTAATTATAGCCGTTTTTTTGAACGATTCACTGAAAATAGGAGGCGACAATTTTTTTTATTTCAATCACAATTGAATTTATCAGCTGATAATTTTTTCAAAATCACATTAACTTTGAGTTTTATAAACATAAAAAAAATCATTAAATATAATTAAAAAATACAAAACTTGGTTTTTTTTTTACATTAAAAAATTGCCATTTTTTATTGTATTGTAACAGAGCCATCTACATGTCATATTATTAACTATTTATCCATTACAATTCATTTGCAATATATAAATAACTACATACTGTAATTCTCATTTTTTTGCCGTCAAATTGTTGTTTTCGGTTGTCAAATTATGAAAATTGTTTATTTAAACAACTCTACTTAAAAACCGGGAAAAAAATAAAAAACAGTAATTATTTGTTCTTAATGTCAAATTTTGATTTAATTATAGCCGTTTTTTTGAACGATTCACTGAACATAGGAGGCGACAATTTTTTTTTTTCAATCACAATTGAATTTATCAGCTGACAATTTTTTTTAAAATCACATTAACTTTGAGTTTTATAAACATAAAAAAAATCATTAAATATAATTAAAAAATACAAAACTTGTTTTTTTTTACATTAAAAAATGGCAATTTATAGGCTATGCCTTGGACAAAAGTCCAATGTATTTGAAATAAATAAAATGAAATGAAATGAAACGAAATATTGACAACAGAGCCATCTACATGTCATATTATTAACTATTTATCCATTACAATTCATTTGCAATATATAAATAACTACATACTGTAATTCTCATTTTTTTGCCGTCAAATTGTTGTTTTCGGTTGTCAAATTATGAAAATTGTTTATTTAAACAACTCTACTTAAAAACCGTGAAAAAAATAAAAAACAGTAATTATTTGTTCTAAATGTCAAATTTTGATTTAATTATAGCCGTTTTTTTGAACGATTCACTGAACATAGGAGGCGACAATTTTTTTTTTCAATCACAATTGAATTTATCAGCTGACAATTTTTTTTAAAATCACATTAACTGAGTTTTATAAACATAAAAAAAATCATTAAATATAATTAAAAAATACAAAACTTGGTTTTTTTTTTACATTAAAAAATTGCCATTTTTTAATGTAAAAAAATATTTCAAACATAATTGAATTTATCAGCTGATAATTTTTTTTAAAATCACATTAACTTTGAGTTTTATAAACATAAAAAAAAACATTAAATATAATTAAAAAATACAAAACTTGGTTTTTTTTACATTAAAAAATTGCCATTTTTTACTGTAAAAAAACACATAGGCTATGCCTTTTTTGTCCAATGTATTTGAAATAAATAAAATGAAATGAAATGAAACGAAATATTGACAACAGAGCCATCTACATGTCATATTATTAACTATTTATCGATTACAATTCATTTGCAATATAACTACTGTAATTCTCATTTTTTTGCCGTCAAATTGTCGTTGTTTTCAATATAATGAAATGAAATGAAACGAAATATTGACAACAGAGCCATCTACATATCATATTATTAACTATTTATCCATTACAATTCATTTGCAATATATAAATAACTACTGTAATTCTCATTTTTTTGCCGTCAAATTGTTGTTGTTTTCAATATAAAAATTTGCAATACAATATACGCGTCTACAAAAAAACAGGGCTTATATTAAAAATTATTTAATAAAATTTAAATTTTTATTCTTTGTTTTATTTTTTTTTTATTTTTCTCAAAAATGGCTACTTTTGTATGGAAACTTAGCTATACTAACTTCAAAAATAAGTATCTTCTATGTTGTCAAAGATGGCGCTAGCATATATATTCGCGAAAACCTTACAAATAGTACCATTTACACGATCAAATAAAATCAAAATTTTATTTGATGAAAAAAGCTGTTAAATGAAGCTGTCAAACATTTCGCATTTACACTATCACATAAAATCAAAATTTTATTTGATGAAAAATCTGTCAAAATACAAGCGAAAAGCATTTACACGATCAAATCTATTTGACGTGACGTCATATTTGACAAATTTATTTGAAATAAACAAAATATATTTTGATTTGAGATTTTATTTGATAGGATATTGGATGGACCATTTACACGTTCAAATTTATTTGATGGATGAGTCATTCAAATAAAATATTGATTTTATTTGATCGTGTAAATGGTACTAATTTGTAGGTTTCATGTTTTCAATTTGTTCCTGAAGACTGTACTAAAACATTATGAATTTCTATTTTTGAAGTTTGAAAACACGAAAACTGAGTTTGCGGTTCGGTGTGTCACGACGGGTATTACAATTATATGATTATAGATTTGGCTTTTCAAATTTATGAAATATTACTTAAGCCAATGACTAATAATAACATATAGACTTATAAAGAAGAAAAAAAATTTCCACTTTCTGATTTGACTTTCCTAATCTAATGTAAAAAGTCAACGTTCAACGTGCGAAAAAACGATTCACTGAAAATAGGAGGCGACAATTTTTTTTATTTCAATCACAATTGAATTTATCAGCTGATAATTTTTTTTAAAATCACATTAACTTTGAGTTTTATAAACATAAAAAAAATCATTAAATACAATTAAAAAATACAAAACTTGGTTTTTTTTTTGTTACATTAAAAAATTGCCATTTTTAATGTAAAAAAAAACATAGGCTATGCCTTTTTTGTCCATTGTATTTGAAATAAATAAAATGAAATGAAATGAAATGAAACGAAATATTGACAACAGAGCCATCTACATGTCATATTATTAACTATTTATCCATTACAATTCATTTGCAATATATAAATAACTACTGTAATTCACATTTTTTTGCCGTCAAATTGTTGTTGTTTTCAATATAATGAAATGAAATGAAACGAAATATTGACAACAGAGCCATCTACATATCATATTATTAACTATTTATCCATTACAATTCATTTGCAATATATAAATAACTACTGTAATTCTCATTTTTTTGCCGTCAAATTGTTATTGTTTTCAATATAATGAAATGAAATGAAACGAAATATTGACAACAGAGCCATCTACATGTCATATTATTAACTATTTATCCATTACAATTCATTTGCAATATATAAATAAATACTGTAATTCTCATTTTTTTGCCGTCAAATTGTCGTTTTCGGTTGTCAAATTATGAAAATTATTTATTTAAACAACTCTACTTAAAAACCGGAAAAAAAATAAAAAACAGTAATTATTTGTTCTTAATGTCAAATTTTGATTTAATTATAGCCGTTTTTTTGTAGACGGGTATATTGTATTGCAAATTTTTTGCAAAAAAAGATTCCCTGAACATAGGCGGCGACAAGTTTTTTTATTCAATCACAAGTGAACTTACCATTTTTTTTAAAATCACATTAACTTTGAGTTTTATAAACATAAAAACAACATTAAATATAATTAAAAAATACAAAACTTGGTTTTTTTTTTTACATAAAAAAATTGCCATTTTTTAATGTAAAAAAAAACATAGGCTATGCCTTTTTTGTCCAATGTATTTGAAATGAATAAAATGAAATGAAATGAAACGAAATATTGACAACAGAGCTATCTACATGTCATATTATTAACTATTTATCCATTACAATTCATTTGCAATATATAAATAACTAATGTAATTTTCATTTTTTTGCCGTCAAATTGTTATTGTTTTCAATATAATGAAATGAAATGAAACGAAATATTGACAACAGAGCCATCTACATGTCATATTATTAACTATTTATCCATTACAATTCATTTGCAATATATAAATAACTACTGTAATTTTCATTTTTTTGCCGTCAAATTGTTATTGTTTTCAATATAATGAAATGAAATGAAACGAAATATTGACAACAGAGCCATCTACATGTCATATTATTAACTATTTATCCATTACAATTCATTTGCAATATATAAATAAATACTGTAATTCTCATTTTTTTGCCGTCAAATTGTCGTTTTCGGTTGTCAAATTATGAAAATTATTTATTTAAACAACTCTACTTAAAAACCGGAAAAAAAAATAAAAAACAGTAATTATTTGTTCTTAATGTCAAATTTTGATTTAATTATAGCCGTTTTTTTGTAGACGGGTATATTGTATTGCAAATTTTTTGCAAAAAAAGATTCCCTGACACAAGGCGACAAGTTTTTTTATTCAATCACAAGTGAACTTACCATTTTTTTTAAAATCACATTAACTTTGAGTTTTATAAACATAAAAACAACATTAAATATAATTAAAAAATACAAAACTTGGTTTTTTTTTTTACATAAAAAAATTGCCATTTTTTAATGTAAAAAAAAACATAGGCTATGCCTTTTTTGTCCAATGTATTTGAAATGAATAAAATGAAATGAAATGAAACGAAATATTGACAACAGAGCCATCTACATGTCATATTATTAACTATTTATCGATTACAATTCATTTGCAATATAACTACTGTAATTCTCATTTTTTTGCCGTCAAATTGTCGTTGTTTTCAATATAATGAAATGAAATGAAACGAAATATTGACAACAGAGCCATCTACATATCATATTATTAACTATTTATCCATTACAATTCATTTGCAATATATAAATAACTACTGTAATTCTCATTTTTTTGCCGTCAAATTGTTGTTGTTTTCAATATAAAAATTTGCAATACAATATACCCGTCTACAAAAAAACAGGGCTTATATTAAAAATTATTTAATAAAATTTAAATTTTTATTCTTTGTTTTATTTTTTTTTTATTTTTCTCAAAAATGGCTACTTTTGTATGGAAACTTAGCTATACTAACTTCAAAAATAAGTATCTTCTATGTTGTCAAAGATGGCGCTAGCATATATATTCGCGAAAACCTTACAAATAGTACCATTTACACGATCAAATAAAATCAAAATTTTATTTGATGAAAAAAGCTGTTAAATGAAGCTGTCAAACATTTCGCATTTACACTATCACATAAAATCAAAATTTTATTTGATGAAAAATCTGTCAAAATACAAGCGAAAAGCATTTACACGATCAAATCTATTTGACGTGACGTCATATTTGACAAATTTATTTGAAATAAACAAAATATATTTTGATTTGAGATTTTATTTGATAGGATATTGGATGGACCATTTACACGTTCAAATTTATTTGATGGATGAGTCATTCAAATAAAATATTGATTTTATTTGATCGTGTAAATGGTACTAATTTGTAGGTTTCATGTTTTCAATTTGTTCCTGAAGACTGTACTAAAACATTATGAATTTCTATTTTTGAAGTTTGAAAACACGAAAACTGAGTTTGCGGTTCGGTGTGTCACGACGGGTATTACAATTATATGATTATAGATTTGGCTTTTCAAATTTATGAAATATTACTTAAGCCAATGACTAATAATAACATATAGACTTATAAAGAAGAAAAAAAATTTCCACTTTCTGATTTGACTTTCCTAATCTAATGTAAAAAGTCAACGTTCAACGTGCGAAAAAACGATTCACTGAAAATAGGAGGCGACAATTTTTTTTATTTCAATCACAATTGAATTTATCAGCTGATAATTTTTTTTAAAATCACATTAACTTTGAGTTTTATAAACATAAAAAAAATCATTAAATACAATTAAAAAATACAAAACTTGGTTTTTTTTTTGTTACATTAAAAAATTGCCATTTTTAATGTAAAAAAAAACATAGGCTATGCCTTTTTTGTCCATTGTATTTGAAATAAATAAAATGAAATGAAATGAAATGAAACGAAATATTGACAACAGAGCCATCTACATGTCATATTATTAACTATTTATCCATTACAATTCATTTGCAATATATAAATAACTACTGTAATTCACATTTTTTTGCCGTCAAATTGTTGTTGTTTTCAATATAATGAAATGAAATGAAACGAAATATTGACAACAGAGCCATCTACATATCATATTATTAACTATTTATCCATTACAATTCATTTGCAATATATAAATAACTACTGTAATTCTCATTTTTTTGCCGTCAAATTGTTATTGTTTTCAATATAATGAAATGAAATGAAACGAAATATTGACAACAGAGCCATCTACATGTCATATTATTAACTATTTATCCATTACAATTCATTTGCAATATATAAATAAATACTGTAATTCTCATTTTTTTGCCGTCAAATTGTCGTTTTCGGTTGTCAAATTATGAAAATTATTTATTTAAACAACTCTACTTAAAAACCGGAAAAAAAATAAAAAACAGTAATTATTTGTTCTTAATGTCAAATTTTGATTTAATTATAGCCGTTTTTTTGTAGACGGGTATATTGTATTGCAAATTTTTTGCAAAAAAAGATTCCCTGAACATAGGCGGCGACAAGTTTTTTTATTCAATCACAAGTGAACTTACCATTTTTTTTAAAATCACATTAACTTTGAGTTTTATAAACATAAAAACAACATTAAATATAATTAAAAAATACAAAACTTGGTTTTTTTTTTTACATAAAAAAATTGCCATTTTTTAATGTAAAAAAAAACATAGGCTATGCCTTTTTTGTCCAATGTATTTGAAATGAATAAAATGAAATGAAATGAAACGAAATATTGACAACAGAGCTATCTACATGTCATATTATTAACTATTTATCCATTACAATTCATTTGCAATATATAAATAACTAATGTAATTTTCATTTTTTTGCCGTCAAATTGTTATTGTTTTCAATATAATGAAATGAAATGAAACGAAATATTGACAACAGAGCCATCTACATGTCATATTATTAACTATTTATCCATTACAATTCATTTGCAATATATAAATAACTACTGTAATTTTCATTTTTTTGCCGTCAAATTGTTATTGTTTTCAATATAATGAAATGAAATGAAACGAAATATTGACAACAGAGCCATCTACATGTCATATTATTAACTATTTATCCATTACAATTCATTTGCAATATATAAATAAATACTGTAATTCTCATTTTTTTGCCGTCAAATTGTCGTTTTCGGTTGTCAAATTATGAAAATTATTTATTTAAACAACTCTACTTAAAAACCGGAAAAAAAAATAAAAAACAGTAATTATTTGTTCTTAATGTCAAATTTTGATTTAATTATAGCCGTTTTTTTGTAGACGGGTATATTGTATTGCAAATTTTTTGCAAAAAAAGATTCCCTGACACAAGGCGACAAGTTTTTTTATTCAATCACAAGTGAACTTACCATTTTTTTTAAAATCACATTAACTTTGAGTTTTATAAACATAAAAACAACATTAAATATAATTAAAAAATACAAAACTTGGTTTTTTTTTTTACATAAAAAAATTGCCATTTTTTAATGTAAAAAAAAACATAGGCTATGCCTTTTTTGTCCAATGTATTTGAAATGAATAAAATGAAATGAAATGAAACGAAATATTGACAACAGAGCCATCTACATGTCATATTATTAACTATTTATCGATTACAATTCATTTGCAATATAACTACTGTAATTCTCATTTTTTTGCCGTCAAATTGTCGTTGTTTTCAATATAATGAAATGAAATGAAACGAAATATTGACAACAGAGCCATCTACATGTCATATTATTAACTATTTATCCATTACAATTCATTTGCAATATATAAATAAATACTGTAATTCTCATTTTTTTGCCGTCAAATTGTCGTTTTCGGTTGTCAAATTATGAAAATTATTTATTTAAACAACTCTACTTAAAAACCGGAAAAAAAATAAAAAACAGTAATTATTTGTTCTTAATGTCAAATTTTGATTTAATTATAGCCGTTTTTTTGTAGACGGGTATATTGTATTGCAAATTTTTTGCAAAAAAAGATTCCCTGAACATAGGCGGCGACAAGTTTTTTTATTCAATCACAAGTGAACTTACCATTTTTTTTAAAATCACATTAACTTTGAGTTTTATAAACATAAAAACAACATTAAATATAATTAAAAAATACAAAACTTGGTTTTTTTTTTTACATAAAAAAATTGCCATTTTTTAATGTAAAAAAAAACATAGGCTATGCCTTTTTTGTCCAATGTATTTGAAATGAATAAAATGAAATGAAATGAAACGAAATATTGACAACAGAGCTATCTACATGTCATATTATTAACTATTTATCCATTACAATTCATTTGCAATATATAAATAACTAATGTAATTTTCATTTTTTTGCCGTCAAATTGTTATTGTTTTCAATATAATGAAATGAAATGAAACGAAATATTGACAACAGAGCCATCTACATGTCATATTATTAACTATTTATCCATTACAATTCATTTGCAATATATAAATAACTACTGTAATTTTCATTTTTTTGCCGTCAAATTGTTATTGTTTTCAATATAATGAAATGAAATGAAACGAAATATTGACAACAGAGCCATCTACATGTCATATTATTAACTATTTATCCATTACAATTCATTTGCAATATATAAATAAATACTGTAATTCTCATTTTTTTGCCGTCAAATTGTCGTTTTCGGTTGTCAAATTATGAAAATTATTTATTTAAACAACTCTACTTAAAAACCGGAAAAAAAAATAAAAAACAGTAATTATTTGTTCTTAATGTCAAATTTTGATTTAATTATAGCCGTTTTTTTGTAGACGGGTATATTGTATTGCAAATTTTTTGCAAAAAAAGATTCCCTGAACATAGGCGGCGACAAGTTTTTTTATTCAATCACAAGTGAACTTACCATTTTTTTTAAAATCACATTAACTTTGAGTTTTATAAACATAAAAACAACATTAAATATAATTAAAAAATACAAAACTTGGTTTTTTTTTTTACATACAAAAATTGCCATTTTTTAATGTAAAAAAAAACATAGGCTATGCCTTTTTTGTCCAATGTATTTGAAATGAATAAAATGAAATGAAATGAAACGAAATATTGACAACAGAGCCATCTACATGTCATATTATTAACTATTTAACCATTACAATTCATTTGCAATATATAAATAACTACTGTAATTCTCATTTTTTTGCCGTCAAATTGTTGTTGTTTTCAATATAATGAAATGAAATGAAACGAAATATTGACAACAGAGCCATCTACATGTCATATTATTAACTATTTATCCATTACAATTCATTTGCAATATATAAATAACTACTGTAATTCTCATTTTTTTGCCGTCAAATTGTTGTTTTCGGTTGTCAAATTATGAAAATTGTTTATTTAAACAACTCTACTTAAAAACCGGAAAAAAAATAAAAAACAGTAATTATTTGTTCTTAATGTCAAATTTTGATTTAATTATAGCCGTTTTTTTTGAACGATTCACTGAAAATAGGAGGCGACAATTTTTTTTATTACAATCACAATTGAATTTATCAGCTGATAATTTTTTTTAAAATCACATTAACTTTGAATTTTATAAACATAAAAAAAATCATTAAATATAATTAAAAAATACAAAACTTGGTTTTTTTTTTACATTAAAAAATTGCCATTTTGAAGTTTGAAAACACGAAAACTGAGTTTGCGGTTCGGTGTGTCACGACGGGTATTACAATTATATCATTATAGATTTGGCTTTTCAAATTTATGAAATATTACTTAAGCCCATTGACTAATAATAACATATAGACTTATAAAGTAGAAGAAAAAAATTTCCACTTTCTGATTTGACTTTCCTAATCTAATGTAAAAAATCAACGTTCAACGTGCGAAAAAACGATTCACTGAAAATAGGAGGCGACAATTTTTTTTATTTCAATCACAATTGAATTTATCAGCTGATAATTTTTTTTAAAATCACATTAACTTTGAGTTTTATAAACATAAAAAAATCATTAAATATAATTAAAAAATACAAAACTGGGTTTTTTTTTACATTAAAAAATTGCCATTTTTTAATGTAAAAAAATATTTCAATCACAATTGAATTTATCAGCTGATAATTTTTTTTAAAATCACATTAACTTTGAGTTTTATAAACATAAAAAAATCATTAAATATAATTAAAAAATACAAAATTTGTTTTTTTTTACATTAAAAAATGGCATTTTATACGCTATGCCTTTTTTGTCCAATGTATTTGAAATAAATAAAATGAAATGAAATGAAACGAAATATTGACAACAGAGCCATCTACATGTCATATTATTAACTATTTATCCATTACAATTCATTTGCAATATATAAATAACTACTGTAATTCTCATTTTTTTGCCGTCAAATTGTTGTTTTCGGTTGTCAAATTATGAAAATTGTTTATTTAAACAACTCTACTTAAAAACCGGAAAAAAAAACAGTAATTATTTGTTCTTAATGTCAAATTTTGATTTAATTATAGCCGTTTTTTTGAACGATTCACTGAAAATAGGAGGCGACAATTTTTTTTATTTCAATCACAATTGAATTTATCAGCTGATAATTTTTTTAAAATCACATTAACTTTGAGTTTTATAAACATAAAAAAAATCATTAAATATAATTAAAAAATACAAAACTTGGTTTTTTTTTTACATTAAAAAATTGCCATTTTTTAATGTAAAAAAATATTTCAAACACAATTGAATTTATCAGCTGATAATTTTTTTTAAAATCACATTAACTTTGAGTTTTATAAACATAAAAAAATCATTAAATATAATTAAAAAATACAAAACTTGTTTTTTTTTTTACATTAAAAAATGGCATTTTATAGGCTATGCCTTTTTTGTCCAATGTATTTGAAATAAATAAAATGAAATGAAATGAAACGAAATATTGACAACAGAGCCATCTACATGTCATATTATTAACTATTTATCCATTACAATTCATTTGCAATATATAAATAACTACATACTGTAATTCTCATTTTTTTGCCGTCAAATTGTTGTTTTCGGTTGTCAAATTATGAAAATTGTTTATTTAAACAACTCTACTTAAAAACCGGGAAAAAAATAAAAAACAGTAATTATTTGTTCTTAATGTCAAATTTTGATTTAATTATAGCCGTTTTTTTGAACGATTCACTGAACATAGGAGGCGACAATTTTTTTTTTTCAATCACAATTGAATTTATCAGCTGACAATTTTTTTTAAAATCACATTAACTTTGAGTTTTATAAACATAAAAAAAATCATTAAATATAATTAAAAAATACAAAACTTGTTTTTTTTTACATTAAAAAATGGCAATTTATAGGCTATGCCTTTTTTGTCCAATGTATTTGAAATAAATAAAATGAAATGAAATGAAACGAAATATTGACAACAGAGCCATCTACATGTCATATTATTAACTATTTATCCATTACAATTCATTTGCAATATATAAATAACTACATACTGTAATTCTCATTTTTTTGCCGTCAAATTGTTGTTTTCGGTTGTCAAATTATGAAAATTGTTTATTTAAACAACTCTACTTAAAAACCGGGAAAAAAATAAAAAACAGTAATTATTTGTTCTTAATGTCAAATTTTGATTTAATTATAGCCGTTTTTTTGAACGATTCACTGAACATAGGAGGCGACAATTTTTTTTTTTCAATCACAATTGAATTTATCAGCTGACAATTTTTTTTAAAATCACATTAACTTTGAGTTTTATAAACATAAAAAAAATCATTAAATATAATTAAAAAATACAAAACTTGTTTTTTTTTACATTAAAAAATGGCAATTTATAGGCTATGCCTTTTTTGTCCAATGTATTTGAAATAAATAAAATGAAATGAAATGAAACGAAATATTGACAACAGAGCCATCTACATGTCATATTATTAACTATTTATCCATTACAATTCATTTGCAATATATAAATAACTACATACTGTAATTCTCATTTTTTTGCCGTCAAATTGTTGTTTTCGGTTGTCAAATTATGAAAATTGTTTATTTAAACAACTCTACTTAAAAACCGTGAAAAAAATAAAAAACAGTAATTATTTGTTCTAAATGTCAAATTTTGATTAAATTATAGCCGTTTTTTTGAACGATTCACTGAACATAGGAGGCGACAATTTTTTTTTTCAATCACAATTGAATTTATCAGCTGAAAATTTTTTTTAAAATCACATTAACTTTGAGTTTTATAAACATAAAAAAAATCATTAAATATAATTAAAAAATACAAAACTTGTTTTTTTTTACATTAAAAAATGGCAATTTATAGGCTATGCCTTTTTTGTCCAATGTATTTGAAATAAATAAAATGAAATAATGAAATGAAACGAAATATTTACAACAGAGCCATCTACATGTCATATTATTAACTATTTATCCATTACAATTCATTTGCAATATATAAATAACTACTGTAATTCTCATTTTTTTACCGTCAAATTGTCGTTTTCGGTTGTCAAATTATGAAAATTGTTTATTTAAACAACTCTACTTAAAAACGGAAAAAAAATAAAAAACAGTAATTATTTTTGTTCTTAATGTCAAATTTTGATTTAATTATAGCCGTTTTTTTGTAGACGGGTATATTGTATTGCAAAATTTTTGCAAAAAAACGATTCACTGAACATAGGAGGCGACAATTTTTTATATTTCAATCACAATTGAATTTATGAGTTTTATAAACATAAAAAAAATCATTAAATATTGTGACACCCAGGAATTTCTAAAATTTAAAAATATTGAATTAGAAATATAAAAATATAACAAAAAAATACTTCCTCTGCGTGAGCCGGTCTGTCAAGTGTGTCAAGTTTGTTATTGTCTTATTGTTTATTTTTTTTTTTTCGTTCAGGTGTTGGGGTCAAAGTTTTTTTTTGTAGGTTGGCTGTATGTAGTTATCGTTAAGTTATTTGTGGTGTCACGTATAGATGTCGTGGTGATGGTAAAATTTTAATTTTTTTTTATATGTAAAAAAAATAAATAATAATGATCTCTATTGACCCTTGGGTCAAATAAAGGGCAAGATCAGATGATGAAAAAGATTGAAAATTTAAATTTTGGGGAGTCGGAAATGGATCGCCGCGCTGGACACCAGGGTTAAATATTTTGAATATTTTTTGTTCGGTTTTTTTTTAATCAGTTTTTTGAAAAAAAAAATTTTTGATAAGTTATTAATTATTAATATGAAAATTGTATATGTAATGGAAAAGAAACATTAAAAGACAGAAATTACGAATTAGAAATAAATAATCGATGTGTTTAAATTTAAAATCGAGAAAACAAAAAAAAATTTAAAAAAAAAAATTATTAAGGAAATCCTATAAGAAAATTTCTAAAAAAAATTAAAAAAATAACATTGAAAAAATTGGTGGAAAACCTGTAAAGAAAATTTAAATTATGAAAAAAAAAAAATGAAAATTAACCAGTTTAAGTAATAATAAAATATGATGTCCAGCGCGCGCGAATTATATATTTTATAATTATATAAAAATTTGATATATATTTTAACAAATAAAAACACAAACTTTTAAAATTAAATCTTATTTATTGAAAATACTATAATCGACAACCTTATTACAATCGACCGTTTAGCTTAAATTCTTGTGACCAACTCCTTTTATAAAAATTAATCTTCTTGTATTCTAGGCTAATTTTATAATTAAAATGCTGATTTTGCATGTAGATTTAATGTGAGAAAAATGGAAAGGAAATCGATAATCTTGATAAATATTTGTTTATCAAGAATTGGTTTCATATTTCCAAAGAATTTATAATTAAGTATATTTAAAATATAATAGAATTACGATGTGGATGTGATGCATCCGTTGAAGATAAGTTATATATAACTCCCCCACGGTCAGATTTGGAATTCTCCTGAATTTCATTATTTGTTATCTTTTTCTTTTTTTGTTTTATTTTATTATTTGATATTATATGATCGATTTTAGGTATTTCATTATTTATTATTGTAATTTTATTTCCCTTCAATTTTTTCCACATTATTATACAAGTAATACTTATTAATATGATTACAATAATTATTATATTAATTCCATATGACATATTTTTATGAAATTTTAATTCTTTAATTTCTTCTATATTTTTATAGTTATCTGTAATAATATTATCAAAAGTTAAGGCTTTTAAAAATGTTTGATTAAAATCATTGTTTGGATAAAAGTATCTATATTCAAAAATATTTTTTTTATTAGAAAATGTTTCACCATATAATTTAATTTTACAGTTTAAGAAGTTAATCAAATTATTTTTAATTAATGTAATATTTCTATCATCACAATTTTGAATTAATGTTTCTTTAATAGCATTTTTTACTAACAATAATTCATCATCTATAATTTCAATTTTAGTTTTATTATTATATTTAAGTTTACATTGGTTATTCCAAATACAATTTTTACTTATTTTTAAATCTTTTAACATAACATTTTCTTGATAAGTATAAATTTCATTTTTAATTATTACAACATATTCATTATTTTCATCAATTTCAACATTATCTTTATTTGGTAGTGGTGTAACTAATTTAAGCTCTGTTTGAATATAATTTTGTGGAATTTTTATGGCTAATACTAATAAATGATCTTTATACTGCATTACACCTAATTTAATTAATTTTAATTTAAAAAAATCTATTTGATATGTTTCAATTTCTTCTGCAGTAAGTATACTAGGATGTACTATATTATGTTTTGCTGAGGCAATATTATCTTGAATTTGGTTTATTTTATTTTCTAAAAATCTAAGCTTTAACATTTGATCTAAATATAATGAATGACTTTCTATTTGTACCTGATTATTTTTTATTTGATTATAAGTTCCTAAAATTTTATTTCTATCTAAAATTATTGCATTTTTTAATAAATCAATAGATTCGTTAAAATGGTTATTAATTGAAACTTGTTTATTAATAGTTGTAATAGCATTATGACTATTTTCATATGCAATTTATAAGTGTCCTAAAATTTCTTCTCTATCATTATTATCCATAGTACCAAAAAGCCATTTATTTGCAGTTCCTACAATATTTAATAAACCTCTCTTTACTCTGAATTTATTTGGCGTTATTGAATTTATTTTTGCTCTGATATTATTAATTTCATATTTTATTAATTTTCTATTATCTATTTGTACATTTTCTAAATTTTTTTCAATTTTCAAAAGTATATCGTTAATTTCTGTTGGATTAATAATATGTAGAATCGTTGTTGTTTCATTTACTACTTCGACATCTCGCACTTTTATTTTAATATAACCAGCTTCTTATTGGATTAGTATTGGATTAATTTGTAACATTCCTTGAATTGCAGGTAGCATTGCTATTATTACGAAGATTTTGAGAACCTGTAATTAAAGGTCTTTTAATATTTGAAAAATGAATATTTTTTAATGATTTAATTCTATAATATGGTTCATTTTTATGTCTTAGCCTTTTATAATTTCGTATTGCGCCTTTTTCTCTTTTTTCTTTGTAGTTTTCCCTTTTAATATTTCGTTTATTTATTACTGCGGTTTTCATTTCATCTAATCTCTGCTTAAGTATTGTAACATCTATATTATCTTTTGCTTCTCGTGGTGTACATTTTATTGTTGTATGATATCGATCGTTATAGTTTCCTATAGCAATTTGTATCTTCATCGGTTCTGAAAGTTCTTTATCCTCAATTCCAATTACTTTTTCTAATAGGGTTGAATGTAATCTTTCAATGTTTGCATTTCCTGTATGGTTGTTTGGTTTTGTTAGATGTAATTTTACGTTTTGATGTTTTAGATATTCTGCTGTTCTGCTCTGAATTCATTATCCATAATTATTTTTTTTGGTTTTCCAAATTTTGCAAAATGTTCAATAATAAGACTTTTCTTTTTTCTCCAGTTTCGATCTGTAATATCGTATGCTGATGCAAATTTTGTTAATTTATCTATTACTGTTAAAAAAGATTGTTTATTAAAATGAAATATATCTAAGTGAATTATACCATTTTTTTCATCTGGTGTTTCTGTTAATGCAAATTTTGGTTTAATAGGATTTCTGTCGTATTTAATTTCTACACATTTAGTACAATTGTTTATAATTAGTCTAATATGATCTTGTAATTTTGGAAAATGTATTTTATCTTTTAAACTATGGTAACATTCATTTATACCACTATGCATTGATTCTTTTGTATGATATATAGATATTTGTCTGTGTAACTCTTCCTCAGTTCGAATTTCTTGTGCTCTTTTTGTACTTTTTATAAATTTTGTTTTGTTATCATTTCCAAACATTGATATTATTATCAGTTGTATTTTACTGTAATCTGTATCAGTAACCTCTGAATAAATACTAATACGTCCTGATTTAATATATTTTATCAAAATATCTTTGGTTAAGTTTTCATTTTGCAATGGGTTAATTTCAATAATTTTTCTTTTATGTAACTCTTCAAATTCTTTCTCGGGGTTATATGTTAATATTATTTGTATTTTGTATTTATTAACTATATCGTCTTTTATGCTTATATGATCTAAAAGTTGTTCATCTACAGAATGCATTGTATCAGATTGTACTAAATTTGATTCTAAATCATTCTCTTCATTTATTTTTTCTACTTCTTCTAATCTACTTAAATAATAGGCAACTTTATTTTCTTTACCTTGTAAATATTCTATTTCATAATTAAATTCTTGAAGTTTTAATAACCATCTTTGATGTCGCTGTGAAAATTCTTTACCTTTATATTTGTTATTTAAATATTTAATTGGAATATGATCAGTTACAATTTTAAATTTATTGCCATATAAATACGGTCTAAAATAATTTACTGAATAGATAATTGCTAAAAACTCTTTATCTGTAGTACTATAGTACTATTTTCGTGATTGTTCAAAGTTCTGGATACAAAACAGACAGGGTGTCCTTGTTGCGATAGTACTGCTCCTATTGCATAATCACTTGCATCAGTTGTAACTGTAAAAGATTTAGCATACTCTGGAAATTTTAATATTGGGTGTGATATAATTAAATTTGTTAAGTTATCAAACGATTCAATTTATTGAGGATCTTTGGTATTAATTTTATTTCCCTTTTTTAAATATTTAATCATCGGATAAGCTATTTTTGAATAGTATTTAATAAATTTTCTGTAATATCCTGTTGCTCCTAGAAATCCTTTTAGTTTCTTTTCTGTTTTAGGTATTTCTAATTCTTGAATAATTTTTATTTTATCTGGGTTTGGTTTAATCCCATCTTTAGTTAATATGTGACCAAGAAATTTTGTATTTTTTTTCATAAAACTGCATTTATCAATTTGAATTTTTAAATTATGTTCTCGTAGTCTAGAAAAAAATTTATTTAATGATTGTTCATGTTCTTCTAATGTTGTTGAAAATATCAATATGTCATCTAGATACACCACACATATTTGATTAATATATTCCCGTAAAATATTGTTCATCAATCGCTGGAATGTCGCCGGGGCATTTTTTAATCCAAACGGCATTCTTAAATATTCATACAATCCTGATGGTGTAACAAAAGCGGTTTTTTCAATATCTTTTTCAGACATTAATATCTGGTGATATCCTTTTGCCAGATCTATGGTACTAAAATACTGAGCTTTTCCCAATTTGTCTAGGATACTATCTATATTTGGCAGAGGATACTTGTCATCAATTGTTATCTGATTTAGTCGTCTGTAATCAACAACAATTCTAAATTTTTGTGTATCAGAATTATCTTTTTTCTTGGGTACAACTAATATTGGTGAACTATATCTGCTACAACTTTTCCTAATTATGCCTTCTTTTTCCATTTCTTCCATTTGTTTTCTTACTTCTTCTTCATGTTTAGGTGGATATCTATAAGGTTTGGAATTAATTTGTTCATTTGTTGTTGTTTTTATTTCATGAACCACTGTGTTTGTATTAGTTAAAATATCTCCTTCTTTAAATAAAAGTTTATGATGTCTTTTAATTATTTTTTCAAGAACCTGTTTTTCTTTTCAATTTAGATGATCTAACTGAAGATTTTGAACTTCACTTACTTCCAATACATTTACCTCTTCTTGAAGGATTTTAGTTAGGAATGGAAGACTTTCTCCATTATTCATAATTATTTCTTGATTTTCTATATTTATATGTTTTACATTTTTTGATATCCAATCCATACCTATTAACATATTATACGGTTTATCTATTTCCATAGCAATCCATTTAAATCTTGCATTTTATGGACATTTAAATTCTTTTGGGCATAATGTTGATACTGTTATATTTGATTTGTATATTTCTCCTTCTATAGTATTAATTGTTATTTTATTTGAATCTATTATTTGATATTTATTATTTGGAAATTTATTTTTATTTAAAATACTAATTGTTGATCCTGTATCTATTAGAGCAATATATTCATCACCTTGTATTGTTACTGTTATAAAAAATTTTCTATGATCCGAGGCTAATTTATAAAAAACGTGTCATTTATAACATTTGTTTCTGGTCTACTAATATTATCTACATCCATAGGTGTAGGAGGACTGGCTACGTTATTTGGTCTACTTTGTTGGATTCTATTATAATATTGCTGCTGATTGTCATATCTTCTAGGTTGACTATAATTTCTATATTGTTGCGATCTATTAAAATTTGGCTGTGGATTATTATTATTATTTCTGAATTGGTGTGTATTATTGTTGTTGTTATTTCTAAATTGTTGAATATTATTATTGTTATTTCTAAATTGTTGTGTATTATTATTGTTATTTCTAAATGATTGATTATTACTATTAGTTCTTATTCCTTGTGGTCGATTTAAATATTGTTGTTGGCTATGGTTATACCTATAATTTCTGTTATTATGTGAATTATCTCTATTTCTATTTAAAAAACTAGGGTTCAAATTATATTGATCCTGACCTGTAAAATTATCAAGAATATCTCTAATTCCTGTTAAATTATTTAAACTTATAATTGAATAAGCTAATGAACCTGAAGCTAACTCTTTAATTTTTTGTACTAACATTCCACTACTAAAAATATCTATAATTATTGATGGATTTTCTTGAAATGCTGCATATTCTGTTACTTCTTCCACAATATTTTTAACTCTATCTACTAATTGCTTAATACTATTTACCTGAAGACTTCCAATACTTTTTGTTATAGTCATCTGATCTTTGGATGGTTTAAAATGTTTCTTCAAACGATTTTGGCAATCATCCCAGGTTTCCGGTGGATTGAAGCTTAGGAGATTTGCTTCATATCTTTATATATGAAGCTTTGTGGTGCAGAGCAAATTTCGAAAAAAAAAATTTTCGGAATTTTAAATTTTTTCTTACGTTTTAGATGTCAGGGAACCAGAATCAGCAAAAAAAAATTTCGTGTCCGCCGTACGCCGTACGTCGTAGACTTTTTCAATCACTTAGAAATAGTTCTAAAACATATTCAATTCAATAAAAAATTTGCAGAAACGTAAATAAAGGATGGAATTTTATGTTTATGATATCCTTTTTAGACTGATATCCCTGCAAACCCCCTTCATGGAGCGTTAAAAATGCATAATTTTTGTGCACGTTAAAAAACACACCTTAATATAGTCGGATCTTTACTCTGTTTCACAGGTTTATGAACAGACATTATACAAAGAACATAAAAAAAATTTAGAGCCCTGGGTCCCCGCCCCATTATTTTATGGTAATATTAAAGATAAATTTTTGAAAATTGATATGCCTATGAAGCCAGTAAAGTTTTACGTTAAACACTATTACTTCTAAAATAGGTACAACAGGTAAGTGCCTTTCCATTCCATATTAAAAAAAATACCCCCCCCCCGCCTTTTTTAAGTGGATGAATGGCTTATATATGAAACAAGTTGCAACGCCTCAGTGGGGAAATTTATTAAAGAAGTGAGAAATGAGTTTCTTAAATATACTATTTTACACCTTCACCGTAAAAATTAGCCCCATACCTCTACCCCACCTTCACTTTAAAGTGAAAGACTTTTAAAAGGGCTATTAAAATTGTGTTTTTTGTATTAAAAATGGTCATAAGATATGTCGCATTTAAGATAGGGCCTTGTATCTTGTAAGTTAGGTATAATAGATTAGTACCAAAGCCGTATATAATATAAAGATATTCAAAATTTCAAAAAGACTTAAAAAACTGAAAACATTAGGACGCCAATATGAGTTCCCGTGGTGAATATAATATCTTTGTTATGAAAGTTGAAATAACGAGTTTGTGGATAAGACGTAGAAATTGTATAGAGACGACAGAAGGTACACACATATTTTTCGTGGTGAAATTTAATAATATGCGCTCATTTATTTTCTGTATTCTATAATAAGGAAAAGGAATAAAGGAAGAAAAAATAGAGACAAAGGAAAAAATTTGTATGAGATAGAAAGGGTAAGGAAATATATGTATATTTCTGGTTATTTTGATATATTTTAACAAAAATTTAGAAACTCATATTTGGAATCTTATATTTATTTTCAATTTTGTTCTGGAAAAAAATAATATACTTTAATGAAGCAAAAATTCTACCTGTTTTGGTAAACCAAAGGATTTTAAAGGATACAAATTTCATTTATTTTTTCAAATTTCAATTTTGTATCTTTACTTATTTTTGGTTAAAGATCAACGAACTTGCGATCGTAGTAAAATTTTATGATTTTACTCTTTTTGGGTGGAGGAGGGGGTATATTTAGGAAACAAGCTCAATGCCTTCCGCGGGGCGCTAATTTAAAAAACTGGAAAAATACTGTTTTAACAATGAAATTTTACACCTTATATGAAAAAATCAGCCCCATCCTCTCAACCCTCTTTATGTTAGTTGTATTTGAATTTCGATATTTTCAAAGTTAAATTTTTAAAATTCAAAATGGCTATAAAATGGTCCAGATTTTTTTTTTTTTTTTATAACATATTTTTATTTGTAACTACTCATAATACTAAATAAGTATCCAACAAAATTTTTTGACACTGACATATGATGACTTATGAATTGACCTGTAAGCAATTATTCAGCAATAATTGCCCTTTATGAATTGAATGGTTAATTATGACAACCTGCAGGAAAATTTAATCAATGCTAAATCTTGTTTGAAGGTCAGATGGTTGAAATCTTTTTAGTCTTCTATGGCTGTTAGCTGATAATAAGTGACTGACAAGTTCGTTTGAGTGATTCGACAATCTCACGTGATAATTATTGCTGATGTTACTGATTTCTTGTTTTACTGTTTTTATGTTTAGGTCCTTGAGAATTGTACTATTTTTTACGTACCATGGTGCGTTGACTATGTTTCGTAGTGTTTTAGATTGGAAACGTTCGATTATGTCTAAGTTTGACTTACTTGCTGTACCCCAAAGTTCTATACCGTAGGTCCAAATTGGTTTAATAATGCATTTGTAAATTGTAATTTTGTTTTCCAGTGATAGCTGTGACTTTTTACCTAGAAGCCAGTACATATTTCTTAATTTAGATCTGAGATGATTTACTTTGTTCAGAATGTGGGTTCTCCAGAGTAGTTTTCGGTCTAGGTGGATCCCTAAGTATTTTGCTGATTCCGATTGTGGTAGGATAACGTTATTAAGGAGAACTGGTGGACACGTTTCCTTTCTTGTTGTAAATGTCACTTGGACTGACTTAACCTCGTTTGCTTTGATTCTCCACATTTTAAGCCAGTCTTGAATTTCGTTAAGACTCTTTTGCAACATTGATGATGCATCTTTTGGATTGGAACTTGAAGCCATGATTACTGTGTCGTCTGCAAAGGTGGCGGTTGTTGACTGAGCATTTGTGGGGAGGTCAGCCGTGAAAAGTAAGTAAAGCACTGGACCGAGAACACTTCCCTGCGGTACGCCTGACTCTATATCATTTAGTTGTGTGCATTCATCATTATGTTTCACCATAAATTTTCTGTTTGATATGTATGATTTAAGAATTAGGTATATATGATAAGGTAAGGTTCGTTTTAATTTGTATAGTAGTCCAGTGTGCCAAACTTTGTCGAATGCCTGACTAATATCTAGGAATGCTGCTGAGCAGTATTCTTTTTGTTGTAATGAAGTGTTTATTTTTTGTACCACCCTGTGAATTTGCTCGGTTGTTCCATGTTCATTACGAAATCCGAATTGATGGTCTGGTATGAGTTTGTTTTCGTTAATAAAAATAAGTAGTCGTTTCAGCAAAAGTTTTTCAAAGATTTTAGACACGTTAGGAAGGAGACTTATTGGTCTATAAGAGCCAGCTAAGTTAGGATTCTTACCAGGTTTCGGCAGAAGTATTATTTGAGCTATTTTCCATTCGCTGGGAAAGTAGACTGTTTTCAAAGCTGCATTAAAGATATAGGTTAAATAACGTATTGCTTTAATAGGTAATTCCTTTAGTATTTTGCCATCGATTTGGTCGTAACCTGGAGATTTTTTACTGTTCAAGTTTTTCAGGACTTCCTGTACTTCTTTGATGTTAAAATTTTTAATTGGTGGACTCATCTGTAGTGGAGCATCCATGAAGTTATTTATATCACTATACTTTGCGTCATTTAGTTCAGCAGGGTGAGGTGTAAAGGTTTTCCTAAGGTGATCCGCAAACGTCTGCGCTTTATCTACATCGCTGATTGCCCATTCATCGTTGTTCTTTTTAATGGGAGGAAAATACTTTTGTGGTTGATTTAATTTCCTTGTTGCCTTCCAAAGTGAAAAATCTGTCTGTTTAGATGGTGATAAATTTCTTAGGTAGTTATCTATTGATTCGTTTTTAATTTCAATTAACAATTTTTTTAGATTTTTTGTTGCCTTATTTAGTTTAGCTTTATCGTTTGGAGCTCTTGTTACTTGCCAAATTTTCCTTAACTTTCTTTTCTCATTGATTTTTTGTTTGACATGTGACGAACATAATACATTTTGCTTATTTATTTTCTGATGGGGTGTGGTATCTTTGACGGCTTGTGATACTACCCTGTTAAAATTTCTCACTGCTTCTGAAATTTGTTCTGCATTTTTTAGTGGTATTTGTAATGACAAGTTTCTGTCAACTAAAACTCTATATTTATCCCAGTCAGTAAATTTATTGTGAAGTTTGTGTGACTTGTTGGTGTAGGAGAATTTGGCATGTAACGATACGATTATTGGTGAGTGATCCGAGGATAAGTCTAAACAGGATTCTGCAGAGATATTGTTAATTGGAAGTCCTTTCACAATACAGAAATCGATGAGATCAGGAGTTTTATTTTTGTCCGTTGGCCAATAAGTTGGTTTACCAGAGGAAACACTTTTTAGTCCATCTGATTCCATTGCAAGATATAACTGCCGCCCTTTGTGTGTAGTGATACGTGAACCCCAGTGTACGTGTTTGGCGTTGTAGTCCCCTCCAGCGATAAATCTATTGCCTAATGTCTGGAAGTAATCAAGAAAGTGGTTTTTATTTAATTTATGCTTAGGTGGACAGTAGAGAGCAGAAATTGTTAAACTGTCATTCCAGTCTGCCACTGATATGGATGTTGCTTGAATGTGTTCCTTGTTATATTTTGGTAGTTCATAGTGTTTAATGTTATCTTTGATTATAATGGCCGATCCTCCATGTGCTGTTCCGTCCGGGTGTTTTGTGTCATATATTTTGTAATTTTTTATTTGGAAGTAATTTTTGTTCGTAAAATGTGTTTCAGAGATTAGAAGAATGTCTATTTTATGATTTGTTAAAAATGTAGTTAATTCCGTTCGATGTTGTGACAGCCCGTTGGCGTTCCATATTGCAATTTTATATAGTTGGGCCATAATTCTTATTGGTTACTATAGTTGTTAGCAGCTGGATCATGGATCCCATTTGTGACATTAGGTTTTTCATCATTTCCTTCAGTTCGGCTATCTCTGAGGGGTGTTGATTTCCTGATGAGGAAGGTTGACTTGCGTTTGTTTGCTGGTGAGTAGGTGGCGGTAGTGTAGCATTGTTTAGTACGTCAGCATAAGTAACATTTGAAAGTGTTGGTTGACTGTATTTTTCGTTGGTTTTATGTAATTCTGATGGGTTTCTGTCTAGATCTTTGTGCCGTAGCGAAGGAAAAGCTTTTTTTTGCAGGGTTTTATAGTAAACACAGCCTTTGTAGTTTGCTGGGTGATTTTCTGAACATAATACACATTTTACAGCTCCATCTTTGTTTTTTCTTTGGCAGTCGCTGGTGTGATGGTCTCCGGCGCATTTGACGCATCTGGGGTTTCTACTGCAATATTTGCTAGTATGGCCGTAACGCTGGCATGAGTTGCATTGGGGTATATCCCTTTTTTTGTGAGGAGGTTCGAATGATACTATAGTGTGAAAGAGTTTCGTTATTTTGTAAATTTCTTTATTATTGGCTTGTGGGTTAATATCGATGTAAAATAGCGGTAGTGGTTTCTTTGTCAACCGTTGTTTTAAATTATAGATGTTGCAAACTGAATGCCCATGTTTTTCGATTTCATTTTTAATTACCTCTATGCTTGTAGAAGGATGTAGCCCTCTTAGAACAGTCCTATAACTTCTTTCTGCTTTCATTTTATAAGTATGAGATTCTTGCTGTTTTTCCGTTAAAGCGTTGACTATGAGTCTGTAGGTGTCTGGATCTTTGGCTTGAATTTTGACTTCTTCGGAATTTAGAAGTTTGATATCATGTTTTTCCGGTGCTATGACCACTAATAGTTCAGTAAGTGGTGTGATGTTTTGAACCCCGGCTACGAAAATAGGAGGTGGTTTCTGGATTTTTTCTGTTTTATTCTTCTCATCAGATAATTATTCTTCTTCAAGCAATTCGTATTTGTTTTGCGAGCTTGTTGGAGCAGACAGCCAGTCTGAAACTTTTTGTTGCTTGCTTTGTGGTTTTTTTGTGGGACTATCCCTTTTTCTTTTATTTTGAACTAAAATGAATTCATTGCTGGAATCGGTTTTAGTCGCGTTATGCTTAGCTGGTGGTACTTTATTTTTTTCTAATAATGATTTTAGTAGTTGGTTTTCTTCTTTTAGTATTTTTAATTCATTGTTTAATAAAGAGAAGTTATTTTGAAGCGTTGTAACATCAAACATGTTTGTACTTATAGGTTCAGACTGGTCCATGTTGACTACAGTATTAATACTTGTATTTGTTGAATTTGTTGATAATACTGGTGAACGAAGCATATTTTAGTTGAAAATTACTTTGCATTATACTACTTTATAAAATAAGTTGTATGGTAGAAGAATTGCTACACACAGCTTACTTTGCAACGGCAACCCTGTGGGGTGCGAAGAGCACGACCACTCTGACAAGACAAGTGTCAGTGTGATTGATTTTCCCGCGAGGTTTGTTTTGACAATCTTTACGATTAACCGGAATCAATTAATTGTTTTCAATGTAACTGATTTTCTTTTTAATTTTAATATAAATAATTTAACACTACTTTCTGATAACTTTTTTATAACTTTATGATAACTAACTGAAAAATACATCCGTACGAGGCAAAAGTTCGACTTGGTATTAGTTCGACTTGGTCCAGATCATCCGTACGAGGCAAAAGTTCGACTTGGCAAAAGTTCGACTTGGTCCAGATTTTATGTACGACTTTGTAACTTCTATGCCAGGTACCATAATTTCAAACCTTGCGAAATCACTTAAAATTATAAAACACCATCTCATTAAAGTAGAGGAGGGGGTATATTAATGAAATAAGCAATATCCCCTATGCGGGAGACTATATCAAAAAAATGAAAAATTAGTTTCTTAATAACACTATTCTACACCTTGTACATAAAAACGAGACCTGTACCTTCAACCCTCTTCATTTTACGGTTGTAAAAATTTCGACATTTTAAAAATTAATATTATATTGCATATATACAATTTCGAGTATTTATTTATTGAAACTTGGTAATAATTTATAATTGTACAACATTAATAGTTTTGAAAAAATTATAATTTTTAATTTTATATATGTATTATGTTGTTCGGGAAATTCAAATTTTTCGCAAAGGTCTTAGATTAGATATAAGCTTTCAAATATAGTTTTCAAACCAAAATTCCAACCTTTTCTGCTCTAGTAATTCCAAAATTTAAAAATTAGTATAACAATGTTAATTTGTTTTTATTCATTGGTAACTTAAACTCAGTCCAAATTCTCAACTGACATATACAAATTGATATACAAAAAAGAATCTGCCAAGTTGGAAGTCCTTTTGATCCACCTAGGATTTAATGAAAACGAAGATTTAAATAAAATTTATAAATTCACGTGTAAAATTTTATTATTAAAAAACTATTTTTTCATTTTTTTTAAATTAACCCTCCGATGTGGGTTGTTCCTTATATATACCTCCTCCTCCACCTAAACAGAGCAGCGGGTTAACAATCTGAGTGAATTGGGTAAGCACTAACCTATTGCACCTAATTTGTAAGTTGAATGGTTATAAATAAAATGTGGCTTGTTTTATAGTCATTTCATATTCCAAATATACAATTTTCATAACTATATAATAAATTTTCAAGTGTAATATTTTTATGTGATAAGAATGGAACTAAATTTTTCGCATAAGGTGTGAAATAGTATTTTTAAGAAAATAATTTCTCATTTCTTCAATCCAGTCCCCCGCGGAGGTGTTGCATCCTATTTCACAAACATACCTTCTCAACCCTATTAAAAAGGGAAGAAGATAAAATTTTTGAATGATTTCACTAGCCTATTATACCTAATTTATAAGATTCAAAGACCTATCTGAAATGTGGCATATCTTATGATCATTTTAAATACCAAAAATTCA
>OX457086.1:22065420-22224884 GCA_949752835.1 Empis stercorea
AACCCTTCTCCTCCGAACCTACCTTCAGCTAACATATCAATAAATATTGATATCGTTACAATATAATTAAAAACTACAAAACTTGGTTTTTTTACATTAAAAAATGGCAATAGGCTATGCCTTTTTTGCCCAATGTATTTGAAATAAATAAAATGAAATGAAATAAAACGAAATATTGACAACAGAGCCATCTATATGTCATATTATTAACTATTTATCCATTACAATTCATTTGCAATATATAAATAACTACTGTAATTCTCATTTTTTTGCCGTCAAATTGTTATTGTTTTCAATATAATGAAATGAAATGAAACGAAATATTGACAACAGAGCATTTGCAATATTTGCAATATATAAATAACTACTGTAATTCTCATTTTTTTGCCGTCAAATTGTTGTTGTTTTCAATATAAAAATTTGCAATACAATATACGCGTCTACAAAAAAACAGGGCTTATATTAAAAATTATTTAATAAAATTTAATTTTTTATTCTTTTTTTATTAATTTTTTTTATTTCTTTTTTTATTTTTCTCCAAAATGGCTACTTTTGTATGGAAACTTAGCTATACTAACTTCAAAAATAAGTATCTTCTATGTTGTCATAGATGGCGCTAGGATATATATTCGCGAAAAATTTGTAGGTTTCATGTTTTCATTTTGTTCCTGAAGACTGTACTAAAACATTATGAATTTCTATTTTTGAAGTTTGAAAACACGAAAACTGAGTTTGCGGTTCGGTGTGTCACGACGGGTATTACAATTATATGATTATAGATTTGGCTTTTCAAATTTATGAAATATTACTTAAGCCATTGACTAATAATAACATATAGACTTATAAAGTAGAAGAAAAAAAATTTCCACTTTATGATTTGACTTTCCTAATCTAATGTAAAAAGTCAACGTTCAACGTGCGAAAAAACGATTCACTGAAAATAGGAGGCGACAATTTTTTTTATTTCAATCACAATTGAATTTATCAGCTGATAATTTTTTTTTAAATCACATTAACTTTGAGTTTTATAAACATAAAAAAAATCATTAAGGCCCATTTGCTGATTCACATCATAAATATTTATGTTCAACTTAAATGCCTAAGTTGTGCTTACCGGTTTGCACCAACGTAATGGTAAAAATGATCAAATTCTTATCTATATCGAATGGTTTAATTTATGATATAAGACAATATATATATATATTGCTTCATATATTGTAAATTTTTCTGGACGTTTTAGATGTCAGGGTTTCAGAATCAGCAAAAAAACATCCGTGTCCGCCAAAAATTTTACCCCTTTCCCTTTTATTATGGGTGAGGGGGTAATTTTGTGAAAGAGGCTCCAGCACCTCACCGGGGGACTGGATTGAAAAAATGAGAAATTATTTTCTTAAAAATACACACCTACACCTTCTATACAAAATTGAGACACGTACCTTCAACTCTCTTCATTTTACAGGGGCAAAAAGTTCGAAATTTATACAATAAACACATATACATATATATTACATTTCGAGTATTTAGTATAAATATGGTATTACAAATTCGAGTACTTATTTATAAAAACTTGATTGTAATTTTAAATTGTACAACTTTGGGAGTTTTGTAAAAATCATAATTTTTATTTAAATCTTCGTTTTCACTTATTTATAAAAACTTGATTGTAATTTTAAATTGTACAACTTTGGGAGTTTTGTAAAAATCAAAATTTTTATTTAAATCTTCGTTTTCACTAAATCCTAGGTGGATCAAAAGGGTATATGAGGCACTCTTCCAACTTGGCAGCTTTTTTTTCGTAGGTAGGTGGGGAAATCTTTTAAAGAATGGTTCGCTATAACTATATTTCAAAGCTAATATCTAATCTAAGACCTTTGCGAAAAATTTGAATTTCACGAACCACGTAATAAAATTAAAAGTAATAATTTTTTCAAAACTATTAATGTTGCACAATTTGAAATTATTACTAATTTTCAATAAATAAATACTCGAAATTGTATATCCAATATAATATTAATTTTTAAAATGTCGAAATTTTTACCCCTGGCAAAATGAAGAGGGTTGAAGGTACAGGTCTCGTTTTTATGTACAAGGTGTAGAATAGTATTATGAAGAAACCAATTTTTAATTTTTTTGATATAGTCTCCCGCATAGGGGATATTGCTTATTTCATTAATACACCCCCTCCTCTACTTTAATGAGATAGTGGTTTATAATTTTAAGTGATTTCGCAAGGTTTGAAATTATGGTACCTGGCATAGAAGTAAGAAAGTCGTACATAAACTCTGGACCATTTTATAGCCATTTTGAATTTCAAAAATTTTACTTTGAAAATATCGAAATTCAAATACAACTGACATAAAGAGGGTTGACGGGGTGGGACTGATTTTTTTATACAAGGTGTAAAATTTCATTGTTAAAAAAGTATTTTTTCATTTTTTTAAATTAGCCCACCGCGGAAGGCATGGAGCTTGTTTTCTAAATATACCCCCTCCTCCACCAAAAAAGAGCAGCATGTTAAAATTTGGAGTGATTTGTATTACCACGTACCTATTGCACCCAATTTATAAATTTCAAGTTTATATCTAAACTGTGGCTTATTTTATAGTCATTTTAAGTTCCAAAAATTAAATTTTCATAAACTATATAATAAATTTTGAAATGTTGCATTTCTAAGCGATGAAGAATAGAGTGTGTTGCAGGTACAGAAACAAATTTTATACATAAGGTCTAAAATAGTATTTAAAAAAAACTTATTTCTTGTTTTTTCAATCCAGTTCCCCGAGGAGGTGTTGCATCTTGTTTTATAAATATACCCCCTCGCCCGTATAAAAAGGGAAAGGGGTGAAAATTTTGAATGATTTCGAAAGATACTAAGCTATTATATCTAACTTATAAGATAATAGGCCGTATATTAAATGTTTCATATGCTATGATCATTTTAAATACTAAAAATACAATTTTAATAGTCCCATAAAAATTCTTTCACTAGTAAAATGAAGGGGGGCACAGGTATGAGGCTGATTTTTATGTAGAAGGTGTATAATAGTATAATGAAGAAACCTATTTCTCACTTCTTTAATAAACTTCCCCGCTGAGGGGTTGTAACTTGTTTCATATATAAGCCCCTCACCCACATAAAAAAGGCGGGGAATAATTTTTTTTATATGGAATGGAAAGGTACTAACTTGTTATACCTATTTTAAAAGAAATAGTGTTTTACGTAAAACCTTACTGGTTTCATAGGCATATCAATTTTCAAAAATTTATCTTTAATATTACCATAAAATAATGGGGCGGGGACCCAGGGCTCTGAATTTTTCTTATGTTCTTTGTATGGTGTCTATTCATGAAACTGTGAAACAGGGTAAAGATCCGACTATATTAAGGTGTGTTTTTTGACATGCACAAAATTGTGCATTTTTATCGTCCATGAAGGGGGTTTGCAGGTATATTATTCGGAAAAGGATACCATAAGCATAAAATTCCATCCTTAGTTTACCTTTCTGTAAATTTTTGATTCAATTGAATGTGTTTTAGTACTATTTCTAAGCGATTCAAAAAGACAATTTTTGTTTTGCGTACGGCGTACGACGTATTTTTATTTCAATCACAATTGAATTTATCTGCTGATAATTTTTTTTAAAATCACATTAACTATGAGTTTTATAAACATAAAAAAAATCATTAAATATAATTAAAAACTACAAAACTTGGTTTTTTTTACATTAAAAAATGGCAATAGGCTATGCCTTTTTTGTCCAATGTATTTTAAATAAATAAAATGAAATGAAATGAAACGAAATATTGACAACAGAGCCATCTACATGTCATATTATTAACTATTTATCCATTACAATTCATTTGCAATATATAAATAACTACTGTAATTCTCATTTTTTTACCGTCAAATTGTTATTGTTTTCAGTATAATGAAATGAAATGAAACTCAAATTTTTGTTTTCGGTTGCAAATTATGAAAATTGTTTATTTAAACAACTCTACTTAAAAACCGGAAAAAAAATAAAAAGCAGTAATTATTTGTTCTTAATGTCAAATTTTGATTTAATTATAGCCGTTTTGTTGTAGACGGGTATATTGTATTGCAAATTTTTTGCAAAAAAAACGATTCACTGAACATAGGAGGTGACAATTTTTTTTATTTCAATTACAATTGAATTTATCAGCTGATAATTTTTTTTAAAATCACATTAACTTTGAGTTTTATAAACATAAAAAAAATCATTAAATATAATTAAAACATAAAAAACTAGGCTATGCCTTTTTTGTCCAGTGTATTTGATATAAATAAAAATGAAATGAAATGAAACGAAATATTGACAACAGAGCCATCTACATGTCATATTATTAACTATTTATCCATTACAATTCATTTGCAATATATAAATAACTACTGTAATTCTCATTTTTTTGCCGTCAAATTGTTGTTTTCGGTTGTCAAATTATGAAAATTGTTTATTTAAACAACTCTACTTAAGAACGGAAAAAAATAAAGAACAGTAATTATTTGTTCTTAATGTCAAATTTTGATTTAATTATAGCCGTTTTTTTGTAGACGGGTATATTGTATTGCAAATTTTTTGCAAAAAAACGATTCACTGAACATAGGAGGCGACCATTTTTTTTATTTCAATCACAATTGAATTTATCAGCTGATAATTTTTTTTTAAATCACATTAACTTTGAGTTTTATAAACATAAAAAAAATCATTAAATATAATTATAAAATACCAAACTTGGTTTTTTTTTTACATAAATAAATTCTAATTTTAAATTTATAGCAAAAAGAAAATAGTTTCTTCTATATTGTAAGAATAGTACAGGCGTTTGGGTATTTTTGGTAATATCAACGATATAGAAGATATATGGATAGGGCATAAATATGAAAATTTGAAGCCACGCCGGGTATAGTTGTCTTTTTTTTGCTAGCCGAATTTTAAAAATATAAAAATGAGAAATTAGGGGCGGATTAGGTTTTTTTTAATTCGGGCATCAATTTTTAAGGAGATAATTTTTTTTTTTTGAAAAATACAAGTAAATTTTTCCTTGCCTAATCTAACGAAAATATACATATAACAAAAAACGCACGTTGAACGTTCCTCTTGTTTGTAAAGTCCACGTGTACTGATTTTGTTTCATTCAGCTTTATTCGCCATTTTTTAGTCCAGCTATAAATTTGCGATATAGCTGCTTGTAGCTTTTCAGTGGACTCTATGTTATTCTTCCCTAACGCCATAATTGCAGTGTCGTCAGCAAATGTCGCAGTTGTATTATTATCTAGCGCTGGTAGATCCCAGGTGTATAACAGGTACAGTATTGGTCCAAGTACGCTTCCCTGCGGAACGCCAGCCTTAATTTCTCTTAGATCAGAATATGCATCATCTTCTTTTATTCGAAAGTACCTTTCTGTTATGTACGACTCTATAATTTCCGAGAATTGTCTTGGTAACATTCTCTTAAGTTTGTAGATTAGGCCTTTATGCCACACCTTATCAAATGCTTGAGCTACATCTAGGAAGATTGTAGAGCAAACTTTCTTCTCTTCAAGTGCTTTTTCAATTACATTTGTTAACCTGTGGACTTGGTCAATTGTTGAGTGTTTTTCCCTGAAACCAAATTGATGATCAGGAATCAGGTTCTTTTTTTCAATGATTGGTTTTAGTCTTCTTAACAAAAGCTTTTCAAAGAGTTTGGACATAATTGGCAGCAGTGAAATTGGTCTGTATGATGATGTTTCATGTGGCGGTTTTCCTGCCTTGGCTATCATTATCACTTCAGCTACCTTCCAAAGTTTTGGTACATATCTTAATCTGAAAGTGGCATTTATAATGCCCGTTAGCTTTAGGATGGCTTTCCGTGGGAATTGCTTCAATATCTGCCCTGTTATTAGGTCAAAACCCGGTGCCTTTTTCTCGTTGATATTCTTCTTAATTTCTTCTTCAACTTCTGAAGGTGTTGTTAGTTCGATTTCTTCTTCTTCCAGTGCTAGCTCTTCATCCATACCTTCAATATCCTCTCCTTCATTTGGTTGAAATATACTTACTAGATGATCAGCAAATATTTTGGCTTTTTCTTCATTAGTTCTGGCCCATTTTCCACTCTGATTACGTATTGGTGGAATTTGCGTAGTTGGTCTTTTAAGTTTTTTGGTTGCCTTCCAAAGAGAGTAATCAGTATATTTTTCATTTGTTAATGCCTTTAGATAGTTACTAATGTTCTCGTTTTTTAAATCTTTAATTTTCCTCCTTAGTTGTTGTGTGAGATTATTTAGGTTAGTTTTATCTTCTGGTGCTCTTGTTTGATGCCACCTTTTTCTCGCTCGGCGTTTTACTGCAAGCAATTCTCTGATTTCTGCAGGATAACTATTTCCTTTTCGCTTCTTAGTAATCTCTGGGGTATTTTCCCATACTGCATTTTGTATATCTTTGCAGAATTTCTCCACCATCATTACAGCATCTATTTGTTCTTCACTTCGCAAGTGGACTGCTAGCTGAATTTTATTTTCAAGAGTAGACTTAAAACTATGCCAATCCGTTCGTTTATTGGCAAGCGCTGGTTTCGGTTCTTTTTGCACGATCTTGTTACTTACTGTTAGTACTATTGGCGAATGATCTGAATTCATTTCATTACTTTCCTCTATTTGTATGTAGCTACTCGAAATGTTTTTGATTATAAAGAAATCTATTAGGTCTGGTATTTTTCTTGGATCTGTTGGCCAGTACGTTGGTTTACCTGTAGACATAGCTTCACATGCATATTCTTTTAAAGCGTTATATAGTTCTTTTCCTTTTGTTGTTGTTATCCTTGATCCCCATTGTAGATTTTTCGCATTAAAGTCGCCTCCTATTATGAATGTTTTACCTATTTGCCTGAAAAGATCTATATATTGATCTTTCTTTAACAAATATCTAGGTGGACAGTATATTGCTGCAACTATGATGTTTTTATATTTTGTTTTAATACCTACCGCCGTAACTTGTATTTCAGGTGTTTGAATTTTTATTTCCTCAGTATGTTGGATATTATCTCTTATAATTACTGCGCTTCCTCCTTTTGCCGTGTTTTCTGGATGAGTCGTGTGGTACATCTTGTAGCCTCTAAAGTTGATATTTGTTTTCTTGGTAAAATGTGTTTCAGATATAAGACATATATCTATTTTATTAATGTCAAGGACTGCTTGTAATTCTTGTTGGTGTTGTAGCAATCCATTAGCATTCCATGATAATATTTTTATTGTGTCAGTCATATATCTTTTGTTTGTAAGTATTTTTTGTATTTGCACTGCTTTCTAGCTTTTTTACTCTGCCATCCATAGTGGTAAAGGTGTTCTCCATGTTTGTGATTTTGTTTAATATAAGTGCTAACGTTTGCTGAATGTCTACTTTTTCTTTTCTTTGCGCATTAGTGTTTCTATCCGAACCAATTGTTGCTACTTCTGCGTATGTCCTAATCTGAGGTTTCAGGCTAAGACTTTCCGTATTTTGCGCTTTTTGTATATTCTGTAAATTTTTCCCACTTTCGTTGCTATGTGATTGTTGTTTTGTCATCCCATGTTTGTTCATGTTCCTACCTTTCAACCTTTGTATCTCTTTTGCAACCATGCAGCCTCTGTAACTAGCAGGATGCGGCTCTCCACAATGAATACACTTTGCTGGTTCACTCTTTGGTTTTACGCATTCACTGTAATGATGGTTACCTGCACATTTAACACATCTCGGTGTTTTACCGCAGTATTTTTGAGTGTGTCCATAAGCTTGACATATTTTGCATTGCGGTACAAGTTTACTTTTCTTTAGTGGGTGGATTTTAACCCTACATTTCATAATGTGATCGATTTCGTAGATTCTTTTTGTACTTTCCTCAGCACTAAATGACAACACAAACATATCAAGTGGTTCTTTGTTTTTCCAGCTCAATTTATTTGACACTTCTATAATTTTGTATTCCCTACTTTTTAATTCTTCTATTATTTTATCTGGCTTACAAGAGTGGTGTAAATCTTTTACCATAACTCTTATTGGTCGTACTTGTTTATTTTCATATGAATGCCAGCTATATTCTTTCGCTTTTAACATTCTTGTTAGCGTTCTGTATGACTCTCCATCATTTATGTTGATTTTAATACAGTTTTTATTCATCAGTTTCGTATTAAAATGTTTATCTAGTATAATTTCCTTGACTTTCTCGCAGACTTCATCGTAGTTAGTAATTCCTTCTACTATTATTGGTGGAGGGGCTGGCGCTTTCCTCTCTTTATTTATTGGATTTAGTGTCTGTGGTGTTTTCTGTACAATATTATTTTCTGATGTATCTTTTGTTTTATTTGTTCTCCGTAAGATTTTTACTGGACGAATGTTCTTTACCTGGTCTAGTTTTTTTGCATGTGGTGGTGTAAGTGAATCATTCATTCTTCTCTTGCTTTTATCTTTATTTTTAACTCTTATCCACTCTGTTTCTTTCGCTAGCTCTTCTTCATCCGTGTTGTAATCTGTTTGCTCCATTTGTTCAATATTTTGTACTGCTGAATTGCTTCTCGCTTTTTTAATTTCAACAATTTCATTACGTAAGTGACATATTTGTTGTTGCATATCGTTTATTATTTGTTTCAATTGTGTTTTCTCTTCCTCGGCTCTTTGCCAATTCTTATATAAAACTTGTTCTCTTTCAGATGGTACACATTCTTCTTCACTTCTTATTGAAGATTGTAGATTTCCTTTCTTCTCGTTGGTACTTTGATCAGTATTCACTATGTTTTTAATTTCTATTTTTTGGCTTGTACTTTGTCTCTGAGTAACTTCTTCAGTACTCGAGTTACCTCGCCGTGTTGCTTTTGGTGATCTTCTTACCATTCCACTATTTCTAAATGGATCTGGTGTATAACTTCTCGTTACATTATTTTCATTTCGTATTTTTTCCACTGGCGACTTCTCTGAATTATTAGTGAACTCAGCCAAGCCCTCGCCGACAGCCGTGGCCTCTGTCGACACTTTGGTAGATATCCCTACCGAGTTTGTTTTGTTTTTGCTATCCATTATCAGTAATTTAATAAATGCATTTTATTCCTACTGCCAGGTATTTTCACTGCCGCCCCACAGGGGTCAGACGCAGACCAGGGAGCCGCCTACTATAGGACAGACGCTTCTGGATTTTAGGATTTATATTATTATTGTTGATTAATACTTACTAATTTACTATTCGTAATTTTTATTCTCTTTGCCTAATCTTAAGCTTATTTATATTAGTTGTTTGGTTTGAGCCTCTGATTTTTTACTTCGCTTATATTCTCTTTACTAACTTTACTGACCTCTGTTGCTAAAATTGTGCCCTATATGTGTTATTTTAATCTCACGTTGGTACAACTGATTAATCTAATGGCGCGCATACTAATTCATATGCATATATATATATATGTTCCACAGCTGATATTGATTAATGACGTTTCGTTTTTTTTTTTTTTTTTTTTTTTCTTCCTACTTAAATTCTAAGATGTTTATTACATCTGATATAATGTTTTATTTTGTTATTTTAAATCTAAAAACAAATAATATTTAGTTGGTGTTCCAAAAACAAATTACTTATCTTGTTGGTCAATTGTGTGATGAACTGTGTTACAAATGAAAGCTTCACAGGTGCAATCTTTGATCTTGCATAACTCGCAAATTCTGATGGTTCCATGCAAAACTTCAATTGCAGATGCTCAGCACACTTTCAACTTCCAATTCTTGGTAATTCCTTTATGTTCAAATCTAATTTACTATTTTAATTAAATTAATTTTAGAGAGCTCCTTTTTTCAACTTGTTAGTTTGACAGCGAACGGTTTTTTTTGCTTACCCAGTGACATTGTTTATACCAACGTCAGCCCAACTTATATACCAACGCGTATGCCTGACACGATACATACTCTTCCATGGCAAACACACATGCCACTTCCGCTGACGTTGGTACTGACGCGTAGGTATCGTGTTGGGTATTGTAGTTTATTTATTTTACGGTAGGTGGCTCAAAGAATGTTCATATTAGAATTTGCTTTCTTTTTATTGAAAATGAAAAAATTGAATATATTTTTAATTTGTTTTTTTATTGACATTGCAATATTAATTTATTAAATTTTACATTAGATATTAGATTTCTTAAGTTCAGTATTGTGCTCGAGTGAAATGAAATTTTCATACAAATTTGACATCGTGAAATCAGAAATGAAAAATTTCGCTCCTGATTTCGCTCAAGTAGTACTGAGCTCGCGTGAAAAAATTGTGAAAAAATCGTAAAAAATAATGAACTTTGTGCTTATCAACAGATGGCGCGCAAAAGTCTCCTGATTATTTTTCATGTGAAATAATGTTCAGAACATTATTTCACGACGAAATTTTGACATTTGCTATTTTTTTTTTATTCCTTTGATCAAAAATTTGAATAGTTGACGTTGAAACGTCAGTATATAAAATTACTGACCTTTCAACTGTCTTGAAATGTCAACATATTAAAATGCCAAATTAACTTGTCAAATTTTATTTACAAAATATTTTTCACAACTTTTTCACGGCTATTTCACAGGAGAATTTGTAGAGCTTTGGAGATCGCGTTAAAATTTAATTTCACTGGAGCACAATACTGAACTTTAATTAATATAAAAGTATAATATTTTTTGTTTGTTTTATTAAGGCTTTTCAAATTTATGATATACATATTATTTCTTATAAATACAAATTTATATTTAACTACTATTAATATACATAATTTAATCACATCGTATTTACAATTTACCACAATTATTCATTATAAAGTTAATTAGTGTATACATTCAATAAATTATGTTTTTACATTTGATTACAGTTTTGCAATAAATAGTTGCATATTAAATTAAATACTTTCATTATATTAATTTTAATTATAAATAAAAAAAAAGAATTTGGCAATGAGCTCGTCCATGATCCATGATATATTTTGCCAGTCCAGTATTTTCTAGGTTTTATTAAGTTAGAACATGTATTTCTGAAAATAATTAATAAATTTGAGATATATTAAAATTTCAATGCATTTTTTGTCTGGCTTTATTATTCATACATACATACTTTTTTTCTTCATGAAATTCCAAAAGAAATTCATCTGCATTTCCACGGAAAAAAAAATATATTAAATTAATAATATAATTTATAATTATTACTATTAAAACTATTATTTTATTGTAAATTAAATGTACAAAATACACACATTAAAAATACTCTACATTACAATCACCATATAAAGACACAATATTGTTTTTCTCTGACATTTTTATTTTGTATGCAGTAATTATCCGCTTGGAGCGTAGAATTTTCTTCCAATCCATACGAATCGGGTGAAAATTGGTATCGTGTCAGGCTGGCGAGTTGATATCAAATCGAGAAAATACTTTTATTATCTTCTACCTCACTCGGGCATTATAATTTTATATATTGTCATTTCGATGCCAACAGAGAACCTACGCGTTGGTATATACGTCAGTTCTCTCTGGTTTAAGTTCAGTATTGTGCTCGAGTGAAATGAAATTTTAACGCGATCTCCAAAGCTCTACAAACTCTCCTAGCCGTGAAAAAGTTGTGAAAAATATTTTGTAAATAAAATTTGACAAGTTAATTTGGCATTATAATATTTTGACATTTCAAGACCGTTGAAAGGTCAGTAATTTTATATACTGACCTTTCATCGTCAGCTATTCAAATTTTTTATCAAAGGAAACAAAAAAAAACTAGCAAATGTCAAAATTTCATCGTGAAATAATGTTCTGAACATTATTTCACATGAAAAATAATCAGGAGACTTTTGCGCGCCATCTGTTGATAAGCACAAAATTCTTTATTTTTTACGATTTTTTTACAATTTTTTCACGCGAGCTCAGTACTACTTGAGCGAAATCAGGAGCGAAATTTTTCATTTCTGATTTCACGATGTCAAATTTGTATGAAATTTTCATTTCACTCGAGCACAATACTGAACTTTAGTGGCCATTTTTCAAAAAAAAATCACTGAAGTGGGACTACTATATAAATTTATATACGAAGCTGGTAGTCAAAAATAAAAATGTATATATACTAAAGCTTAGTATTGTGCTCGAGTGAAATGAAATTTTAACGCGATCTCCAAAGCTCTACAAACTCTTCTGTGAAATAGCCGTAGTAATAAACTTATCTTTAAACTTATTAAAGAAATAGAACAAGCACAATTTATCTGTATTTGCACAAATAATTTGATTATTGTCCAAAAAAAAATAAGCAAAATAAATAAAAAATATTTTTAAATTTTACCATTTTCAAATAATAACTACAAATTCACTTTTCATTATTAAAATATATGGTGAGTAAAATGACAGCTCCATCTCACTCATCTCACTTGTCATTTCATTAGCTAAATCGCTTTTATCTACTCACTCACTCACTACTCACTTTGTTAGCTAAATCTCTGTACAGAAAATTTGTGACAGTAGTATCAAATGAAAGGTCTTGACGAGTACATCTCATTGGATGGTGGTCTGGGGGCGCCGTGGGTCATGTCGGGCCCAAAACGGGGGCAATGTTGGGCTCCATAATACAAAAAATCATGTGGGGTATCAAATGAAAGGTCTTGACGAGTACATCTCATTGAGCGGTAGTCCGGGGGGCGCCGTGGGTCATGTCGCGCCCAAAACGGGGGCAATGTTGGGCCCCATTTTACAAAAACCATGTGGGGTATGAAATGAAAGGTCTTCAACAGTACATCTCAATGGGTAGTAACCCGGAGGGCGTCGTGAGTCATCTCGGCCCCAATGTGGGGCCCCATCATACAAAAAATCATGTGCGGAATCAAATGAAAGGTCTTGAAGAGTACATCTCAAAGAGGGTACTCCGTGGGGCACATTCAATTATACGGGGGCCCAAAAGTGGGTCATGTGGGCCCATTATACAAAAATCATGTGGGGTATTAAATGAAAGGTCTGGTGGTGTGCAATAACGCCAAAGGCAAAAAAGCCGAATGCGGCTTTATTGCCTATTTGCTGGGAAATAAAGCCTAATTCAAAAATTTTTGGTGGTTGGCTTTATTTCCCAAAGGGATGAGAAATAAAGCCATACGGCTTTATTTCCAATTTCAAAAATAATAATCTGTGGAAAATATAATATGTCTTGTTGCTAAATAAAAATAGAGAAAATTTAGTACAAATAATATAATTTTTTGTTGTAGTACAAATAATATAATTTTTTGTTTTGCAGATTTTTGGAATCACTTTCTATCACTTAAAGTATTTGGAAAAGGGCAAATCACTTTCTATCACTTAATTTGCCCTTTTCCAAAAATCTGCAAAAGAAAGTGATTATGTACCGCCCTTTTCCAAATACTTCCGTAGTACAAATAATAAAATTTTTTGTTTTTCAGATTTTTGGAAAAGGGCAAATCACTTTCTATCACTTGTTTTGCCCTTTTCCAAAAATCTGCAAAAGAAAGTGATTATGTACGGCCGTCCTTTTCCAAATACTTCCGTAGTACAAATAATATAATTTTTTGTTTTGCAGATTTTTGGGAAAGGGCACATCAAATTATATAGGCGCACGCGGGGCCAGCAAGTCAGCGCGATGCGCGTTGCGTGCCACGGGAGACGATCCCGGCACGTTGCGTGCCGCGGGTGGCCGCATTATTTTGCTGGCCTCGCGTACACTTATGCAATTTGATGTGCCCTTTTCCAAATATCTGCAAAAGAAAGTGATTATGTACATACAGCCCTTTTCCAATTACTTCCGTAGTACAAAAATTGGCTTTATTTCTCATATTCCAAAATAACAAGTTGGCTTTATTTCTCATTCATTTGGGAAATAAAGCCAACCACCAAAAATTTACGAGTTAGGCTTTACTTCCCAGGAAATAGGCAATAAAGCCGAATTGGGCTTTATTGCCTTTGGCGTTATTGCACCCCACTGAAAGGTCTTGAAGAGTATATTTAAATGAGCGTAGTCCGTAAAGGCACACTGGGTTACACGAGGTTCCAAAAGGGGATCATGTGGGTCAACAAGGCCATAAATCATAAAAATATCGTGTAGGGTATCAAATGAAATGTCGTGCAGAGTACATCTCGTTTCGTAGTGCGTGGGTCAAGTGGGCCCAAAATCTGTTCCGAGAGGTACTCTGGGTCTTGTGGGCCCCTAATGCAAAAAGACATGAGAGGTATCAAATAAAAGGTATTGAAAAATATATCTCGTTGCGCATTCCTTGGAGCTTCATAATTCATGTTAGGGCCCAAAACCTGTGTCATGTTGGGGCCCATCATAAAAAAAACAGGTGGGGCATCAAATAAAAGATCTTGAAGCGTAGTCCGAGCAGTACCCTGGGTCATGTGGAGCCGATTATACAAAAAACATCAGCCACATGTGGAATTCCAAATCGTGGGCCATGAGTAGCTCAAACAAATCATTCCCAAGTTGTCAAAGTATTTAACTATTTTTAGTCAGTGAAATGAATAAATATTTGACCGACTAAAAAGTGTAAAATAAAAAATATAAATAAAAAAAGTGTTTTAAAAATACTTTCCCTTAAAGAAATATTCAACTAAAAAGTAATAAACAAGCAAATAATACCACATCAATGTACTTTCCCGTTGAAATTGAGCAACTGTCAACAATAGTAAGGGAAAGGTAGACCTCTTTATAAATGGCATTAATTCTGATAAGGTCTACTTTCCCTTACTTTTGTTGACAGTTGCTCAATTTCAACGGGAAAGTACATTGATGTGGTATTATTTGCTTTTTTATTACTTTTTAGTTGAATATTTCTTTAAGGGAAAGTATTTTTAAAAAACTTTTTTATTTATATTTTTTGAATATATTTTTTGACACTATCGAGATATTTAGATATGTTTTTCAACCAATCAAAACTCGTTATTTCGTAAAATATCCAGTTATCCAAATATCAAAAAAAAATATTTAGGTCGAGCACTATAGAAAAAAAATTATATATGCGTATTCGAGTAATTTTGAATGAATTTTTGAATTGAAAAAGAATTTTTTGTTAAATTGCTACCGATGGTGACGTAAGGGGGGAAGAAAACATATCAGTTTTTTTTTATGTATACGCGTATTCGTATATTTGAATATAATTTTCTGTACTAAATCAAAAATTGAAAATATTTTTTTATTTTTCAATTCTTAAATTCATAAGAACATTTAGCTCGTTAGCGATTGTCACGTAATGGAAGGGGGAAGAAAATATATTTTTCTTAAATGTTCTAGAATTCGAATAATTTTCAGGAATTTATGAACTGAAAAAGTTGTTTTTTGTTATTATTCGTTGGCGATGGTGCCGATTTTATATAATTATTAATTAATAGGTACACTAATAGATACAATTAATAATGATGAATGGCCATATTTTCATCTGGGATTTTCTGTGGTACCTCTGGATGGATTGGGCTGATATTTGGTAAACACATTCATTATAATGATCTATAGTTAATTATGCTAGTGCTCCTCCATTAGCTCTACTTGGAAGATGGTTATATGATGAAAACGTAATTTCTGAGATTTTGTGGGAAATAACGGTGGAGCACTAGCATAATTAACTATAGATCACTATAGTTAGTTATTCAGATATAGATGGCCCTGTTAACTCAAAAATATTATTTATGTCCTTACTACTTAGCACTTTTCCCACGGCCATTTATCAAAAAAAAATAGCTGAATTGGGACTACTATATAAATTTATATACAAAGATAATATTCATTTGCTAATTAAGAATTTTTATGTTTTGTACCACTACCACCTATTATAAAATTATTGAAGAATCAATTACAAATCAATGAAAGAATCAATACCCAATCGATTACGTTAATCAGTTCTTTTTTGATTATGGAATCAATTTTTGCATCAATTTGTGATTGGTCTATATTTCACCAATTGGAAGTCTAGAAAAGCGGCCATCGCCCATTCAAAATAATCAATTTTTGAACCAAAAAGAATTAATTCTTCGATGTCCAAGAATCGAAAGAATTAATTCTTCGATGTCCAAGAATCGAATCAGTTTTGAATTACCTTCTGTCTATCTGGGTTATTACATAATTAAAAAAAAATTCAGTGATGGAAAACGTTATGTGTAACGTAACGCAACAACGGAATAACGAAATGATTTTGCAAAGTAGTGTTTCGAAACGTCATGAAATTTAAATTTCATTTTATAACTGAAAACGTAACGTAAACATATTTTTTTTTGCGTTATTTCGTTAAGCACTACTATTTCTACAAGAAACTTGAAATTTTGAATTTTTTTTGTTCCGATAAACTGTTTACAGGGAAAAATATTTTAAAATTTAGTCAATTTGGCAACAGCAAAACATCCAAACATTCTGTAAGTTTTCACTGTTTAAGATTTTTGTTTTTCAGATTAATTTAAAATATATTTATGTTTAGTTTACTTAAAACAAATGTAATTAATTTCATTTTTTATTTTTCAAAATAATGGAATATGTATATATTTAGTTTTTGAGCAGTCATTATATTATAAGAGGAGCAGGATATATTACTAATAATTTCTACTAGTAATGAAATTTAAAATTTGGAATCCATAATTATAATTAATTATTTAATTTTTTATATTTTCGTTTTTTATTTTTCTCAAACTGAAGTAGTTGAGTTTGATTTTTTGTTTTTCATTTTTTTATGAAATGTAAGAAACTCGTTAAACTTTTACTTGTTTTATTATTTTAAATAGAATATTACGTTATAACGTAACATAACGAAAAAATAATTACGCCATAAAACGAAATTTATAACGTTTTAATTTAATTTTTTGTGTTATAACGAAAAGTCATGACGTTATGTTTTTTTGGGTACAGGATTGAATGAAAAAAAAACTTGACGAAAAAACATCCGTCAAGTTGGCATTTTTTTTTGCATAAGAAAAAGTTAAAATCAATTAAAGTAAAAGGTAAAAGGTGGCAAATTTCATATGAAATATTTATGTATTTTTATTTCATTGTTGCGACAATTTATTTTGAATATATTAATAAAAGTCAATATAAATTAAAATAAAAAGTATAAGGCCTAACCATAATAAACTTAATGAAAATTAAGAAAACTTTCGATATTTTCATTAATGGGCTTATTCTCAGAGTCGTGTCGTATTTGACGCCCAATAAATATTTCGTTTCGTACCGACTCTAAAATGGTATTCCCAGAGACGTACGAAACGACAAATTTATTGCCATCGTGAAAACATAAAAATAAAATTCCCAATAGATGGCTTTGCGGAAAAAAATCGTTTTTATGTTGGTACCATCAGTTATTTTGACAATCAAAATGCAATGTTTACAATGTTTATCGGCTAAATATTGAATTATAAAAAAATTCAATTGCACGGGATTTTTTTTTGTAATATTAATTACAGTTTTAAATTATATCATAGATACAATTAGTTGTGTCTATGATTATATACATTTATTAAACAGTGAGTTATTTATAAATGTTCGTAAATACGTTTATTTTAAATTAAAATAAGATTTAGGGGCAGATTAGCTAGTGAATTGGTTTCCAAAACAAAATTAGCTTCGGCCCAAGACGATGTTGAACCAGATTTGGTAGAGAACTTTATTGTAAGAAGTTGCAAAAAAAAAAGATGAAATAAAAAAAAAGATGCGGTTGAAGTAATTGTTGAAAAAACGGTACAAGTTATTGTCTTATGAGCGTTCTATTTTTTCTTTAAATTATCATCATTCCAGATGTTATTTCAGAGAAAAATAACCATTTCAATTCATGGTTTTAACTCATATTTTAATTCATATTGGAATAAAAAAAATATATAAATGTATAAACTAATAAATAATTAGGGTTTTATGTATCATTTTGGATCATTCCAATGCCAATCTTGATTTCCACAATAATAATATAATACTAATATATTTCCGCAATTATTTTTATAATAATTGTGGAAATATTTATTGTATTATGGTACAAAAAACACATTTTACTTTACGATTTTCTAAAGTCGTAAGCAAAATTGCCTACGACAAATTTTTTACTTTTTTGACATTTCAAAGCGTTTCGTAACGACTCAGAGAATACTACTTTTTTTCATCTGTGTCGTATTTTAACGTAATTTAATACGACTCTCGTAATACCATTTTCTCTTAGGCGTGTCGTTCGAGAGAAAATACGACTGTCAGAATAAGCCCATTCGTATTGATACGACTTCGTGATACAAAATTTTCGTAGTCGTATCTTACGCCAGCAAATACGACTGTCGGAATAATAGGGGTATATTATATATATGGGGAACTCCGTTTCTGTCTCACTTTTTTTAGATAAAAATGTAATATTTTTGCCCTTATTCCGACAGTCGTGTCGTATTTAACGCCGTAAAATAATTTCGTTTCGTACCGACTAAAAAAATGTATTCTCAGAGGCGTACGAAACGACTGTACCGAGATTTAGCTAATAAAGGGAGTTGATGAGTTGATTTCACTTTACTCACTAATTCTACTCACTTGAAAAAAAAGCGATTTAGCTAAAAAACTGAGTTCGACTAACTTCGAAAAAAATTTCGAAATCATTTTTGAAGTAAAGTGTAAAAATAATCATATGTTTTTTTAGTTTTTTCTTGCCACCGACATACAGAACAAACATAAAATACGTTGTTTGTCAAAATTTAATTTTTTTTCTTGAAATTGCGCTTTCCTTTCTTGAATTTACGGAGAAATATATAAATATTTAAATAATGTTTTTTTAAAAAATTACATTGATTTATAAAATAGAAATTAATTTTATTAAAAATATGGAAAATTACAATTAAATTGACATTATAAAGAATATAAAAAGAATAGTAGCACTATTCAATTATATATATGTAATGCCGGAATCTAAAACGAAATAAATGTAATTTTAAATATAGAAAGTGTTTTTTAAATAATATATTTATTCCTAATGAAACAGCAGCTAGCCAGAAATATATAAATTGTTCCACTTGGAAATTTTCCCTCCATGTTTTCTTTAATTATTTCTAATAAAAGAAGCTTTTGATGTTTAGTTATTTTGGTTGACTAAAATAAAAAATGTTTTTATTAATTAAACTTATCTTTAAACTTATTAAAGAAATAGAACAAGCACAATTTATCTGTATTTGCACAAATAATTTGATTATTGTCCAAAAAAAAATAAGCAAAATAAATAAAAAATATTTTTAAATTTTACCATTTTCAAATAATAACTAAAAAATTCACTTTTCACTATTAAAATATATGGTGAGTAAAATGACAGCTCCATCTCACTCATCTCACTTGTCATTTCATTAGCTAAATCCCTTCCCAGCGAAAAGCTTTTTACGTAAAATGTTCGACGTAGTTTTGACTTGCTTATTTCACGTCAAATGAACGTTGATAATTTGACGATGACGAGTTTCGGTGTACTGTTTTTTCAAAATTCTTTGTCAAATTGAATATTACGGCATTTCATTTAGTTTGTTTTTGTTCTTTGTTCAAATTAGTTAATTTGCGAACGTGATTTTTTGTTATTGAAAATTGAAAATGATGCATCATATTTGGTATGTACATAATTAATGTTATTATAAAGCTTTTAAAAATATTATTTTTAGGAAAAGAAACTTAAACAATTTAAACCAACGCAAAATTACTGCCCAAACCCCAAATACTGCTGGATTAGCAAAATAAATTCCTGACAATATTTTGGCCTAATAGAATTGGGACGGTTCGCATGGCCGAAGACTTTTCTTCATTGAAAAGCTTAAATTATATGGGTAACTTTTTCCAATATTTGTTATAGCAACCTAATTTAATTTTTTTTTAATTTGCAGGTGCTTGGTATAATTGCAAAAAGAGATATGCCACATCAATGAGAACCCAAATGCTGGCTGCTCGGCAGAGGCGTTTTCAAAGAGTTAAAAAGGCTACAATTAACGAAATGGATTTAAAGACTGTAATTTTTTTTTAACTTTTTATTAAAATTATTTTTTAAGTAAAATCAGTCGAAATTGATTTAAAGACCGAAATATTTGTTAGCTCTTTATTAAAATTATTTTTTAAGTAAAATAAGTCGAAAAGAATTTTGAAAGACTGTAATTTTTGTTAACTTTTTTAATTATATTTTATTTTCTAAGTATTTATTTTTATTGTAAATTTTGTAAATAATTAAATATATTATGGAAAATTATAATTTTGTGTTATTTTATTTTAAAATCAATTTTCTGAAGTACAAAATTCGCAATACAAACTTATTTTAGTTCGTTGAATGTTCCACGTAAATTTAACGTTTAGTGTTCCACGTAAATTTAACGTTTAGAGTTAAACGTTCTTTTGACGTCAAATAAGCACGTTGAAAATTTAAAAAATGTACTGAAATTTGCGGACATCGTTGAAAATTTTATATGGGCATTTGACGGACTTTCAACGTGCGTTCAACGTGAAACATAAACGTCTTTTTACGTAAAAACCACGTCAAATCACACTGGGTTTTAGCTACTCACTCACTCACTACTCACTTTGTTAGCTAAATCTCGGTACTGATTTATTCGTTAATTAATATTATTTATTTCCAATAGATGGCTTTAAAGATTTTTTTTTACTATATTGACGAATGGAAGCATGAGACATCGCGGAATTTTTTAGAACCTTAATACAGAAATAAAAATGGCTTACATATGTCATTTTATATGTAAATTTGAATGGTGATTTAATAAAATTATAATTAAATGTATTAAAAAAGTGATAAATAACTTAAGTAAAAAATTAATAATATACAAAAATATGTAATTAAAAAAATCTGCAAAAAATATTTGTAAAAAAGGTATGCATAATGTAATTTATATTTATATTACAAACTTAAAAAATTTTTTTTGTTTAAATTAGTAATCAAAATATACTACAATATCTGCAAAACGTATTAACAGGTGAATATTATCATCTCTGCATTCTATATTTGAAGAATTCATATCGTACCTAAGAAATTGAAATTTAAAAAAACGTTATGTTTGCATACAAAAATTTTATTTTTATAAAGATAATAAATATTAACACACAAATTTATTTGATTAACTTTCGTATATTTTAAATAGATTCATCATTTTTTACTTTCCCTTTTATGAATTCACACTTCCAGTATATATGTCGGTATGTCGGTATGTCGGGATCTCCTCACCTGGCCATAACTCTTAAACGGCTTGACCGATTGAGCTCAAATTTCGAAGTTGAGCTCGTGCCATAAATGGCTTGGTACCATATAAATTTGCCTTTTTGATGACGGGGACGGGGGCGCGGAGGGTCGTTTAATTTTTGAATGTACAAAAAAACCATGTGGGGTATCAAATGAAAGGTCTTGACGAGTATATCTCATTGGACGGTGGTCCGGGGGGCGCCGTGGGTCATGTCGGGCCCAAATCGGGGCAATGTGGGGCCCCATAATACAAATAATCATGTGGAGTATCAAATGAAAGGTCTTGACGAGTACATCTCATTGAGCGGTATTCCTGGGGTGCCGTGGGTCATGTCGGGCCCAAAACGGGGGCAATGTTGGGCTCCATAATACAAAAAATCATGTGGGATATGAAATGAAAGGTCTTGACGAGTACATCTCATTGAACGGTAGCCCGGGGGCGCCGTGGGTCATGGCGGTCCCAAAACGGGGGCAATGTTGGGCTCCATAATACAAAAAATCATGTGGGCATCAAATGAAAGGTCTTGAAGAGTACATCTCAATGGAGGTAGTCGGGGGCCGACGAAGGTCATGCCGGGGCCATGTTGGACCCCATATTACAAAAAAAAGTTTGTATGTGTACATTTCAGTGTACATCTCAATGTGGTGTATTTCTTGTGGCGCCGTGTGTCATGTAGGGCTAAAACGGGTGGCAATATTGGGCCCCATCTTACAAAAACCATGTGGGGTATCAAATGAAAGGTCTTCAACAGTACATCTCAATGGGTAGTAACACGGAGGGCGTCGTGAGTCATCTCGGGCCCAAAACGGGGGCAATGTGGGGCCCCATCATACAAAAAATCATGTGCGGAATCAAATGAAAGGTCTTGAAGAGTACATCACAATTAGGGTAGTCCGTGGGGCACATTCGATTATACGGGGGCCCAAAAGTGGGTCATGTGGGCCCATTATACAAAAATCATGTGGGGTATTAAATGAAAGGTCTGGAAGAGTATATTTAAATGAGCGTAGTCCGTAAAGGCACACTGGGTTACACGAGGTTCCAAAAGGGGGTCATGTGGGTCAACAAGGCCTTAAATCATAAAAATATCGTGTAGGGTATCAAATGAAAGGTCGTGCAGAGTACATCTCGTTTCGTAGTGCGTGGGTCAACTGCGCCCAAAATATGTACCGAGAGGTACTCTGGGTCTTGTGGGGCCCATAATGCAAAAAGACATGAGAGGTATCAAATAAAAGGTATTGAAAAATACATCTCGTTGCGCATTCCTTGGAGCTTCATAATTCATGTTAGGGCCCAAAACCTGTGTCATGTGGGGGCCCTTCATAAAAAAAAAACAGGTGGGGCATCAAATAAAAGATCTTGAAGCGTAGTCCGAACAGTACCCTGGGTCATGTGGAGCCGATTATACAAAAAACATCAGTCACATGTGAAATTCCAAATCGTGGGCCATGAGTAGCTCAAACAAATCATTCCCAAGTTGTCAAAGTATTTAACTATTTTTAGTCAGTGAAATGAATAAATATTTGACCGACTAAAAAGTGTAAAATAAAAAATATAAATAAAAAAAGTTTTTTAAAAATACTTTCCCTTAAAGAAATATTCAACTAAAAAGTAATAAACAAGCAAATAATACCACATCAATGTACTTTCCCGTTGAAATTGAGCAACTGTCAACAATAGTAAGGGAAAGGTAGACCTCTTTATAAATGGCATTAATTCTGATAAGGTCTACTTTCCCTTACTATTGTTGACAGTTGCTCAATTTCAACGGGAAAGTACATTGATGTGGTATTATTTGCTTGTTTATTACTTTTTAGTTGAATATTTCTTTAAGGGAAAGTATTTTTAAAAAACTTTTTTTATTTATATTTTTTATTTAAACATTTCTTTATATATATTTAATTGTTTACTAATAAATTAATTAAAAATTACACTTACCAAAAAACTCTATTTTCAAATATCTCATACAAATTTGGTATCAAAACAAATACTTTCAAATTTAATATCAAAATCAGGATGCTAAATTTTCCCGCTGCAGCGCAAAAATCACTTTTCCACTTGTCAATTTCTTTTTTTATATTTTATTTATACTTGATTTGACTTTCAATGATTTGATTTTTTTTTTAATTATTTTTTCAATGATTCAATGATTTGAATTTTTTTTTTATATTTTATTTTTTATTTATACTTGATATTAATAATAAAATACTACATTTTCGTTCTAGTCAATTGCAAAATTGCTTATGCCCGTATGACAATGGCTTGACAAAATCCGAAAAAAAAACTAAAAAATGTCTCTTTGTGCGACTGAAACACAAATATTTTTCAATGAGAGACAACTATAGTGTCGTATTGATGCTGTCAAATATATTGTTTTTGTTTTTTAATCTGTCAAAGATATTTCGCTGCTCGAATACTTGTTTGCTTCATACGCCTCTGACATTTTCACTTTGCTGCATATCCACCCTAAATTTGCAACTTACAATTTACACATGTTAGACTTCATGGTCCGTGTTTCAAGACGGGTCCCGAAGATAACTGGCACGGCTCCATGTCCATCTTATAATATAATGACTATGAAAATTACTATGGATATAAGGCAAAAGTAAAAAAAAAATTTGGCATTAAAGTTCTATATCAATGAGCAATGGATATGGAGCAAAAAAATTAATTTAATATTAATGTTAATGTTTCATGTACATTGCTCATTTATATAGAGCAAAAAAACATTTAATAAAAATAACTTGAAAAATGTATAGAAAAGTTGCTACCTTTTTTCTGATTTTTGAGAAATGAGGCAAGCAAGCATTGAAAAAAAAAGAAGTGGATGTGGAGCAAAACTGCTACTCGATATCTCAGTAACTATTAGAGATAAGAAAAAACAAATTGCAGTTTTAAAAAGAGAATCTCCCAAACACAACAGATATGGTCCTAACTCAAAAAACTCTAAAATGGCGTATGAAGCAAACAAGTATTCAAGCGGCGATTTGTAATAAAATCATAAAAAAAATGCTTGAATATTGAAAAAAATCATGAATGTCAAAAAATATACAAAAAAAATCCAAAAAATTTCGATTTTTTTTGACAGAAATGGTTTTGTTGCTGCTACACAGTGACAAATCATTAGCGACATGGATTTTTTTTGGATTTTTTTTTTGACTTTCAGGATTTTTTTCAATATAGCGTGTTACTCGCACTCATATCTTTTTCTCATATAAGAAATATTACCTCTCCCTCTAAATGGATAGTTTCTGAAAAATTGAAATTTTCAAGCCATTTCAAGCAAGTCATACCGGCATTACGACAAAAATTATAGTTTTTTGACAAATAAATTCAAGTAGTACGCCTCCAAGAATACTAGATTTTGTGGCTGTTTCGTATCAATATGACTAATTTCGTATTGATACGACTCTCGTGATACAAAATTTTTGTAGTCGTATCTTAGGTCAGCAAATACGACTGTCGGAATAGGGGTATTTGATGCATTCGTTGTATGATAATTAGAAAAAAATGATGTAAAACGTCAAAAATACGATATCGAAATTGATGCGTTTACGAAGTAAAAACAAAATGTATGCGGCTCAGAATTATATCTCAGAAACTTATCATAAAAATGAAGTGAAATTGAGATATAAAATTCATCAAAATAGATACGTTTTTGGAGTATAAAATGTAACTTCTGTAGTAAATATATTTTATTTAATTAATTAAATCAAAATTTGGAACTTTAAAAACACTAAATAATAAACAAAGAATTTGCAATATAAAGATGGCTACTAAAGATTCGCGATGTGCTAGACACAACGATATAGAAATATACGGAGAGGGAGCATAAAGTGAAAAAATTGAAGCCGTCCGCGTATAGCTGTTTTGCTTTTTCGATCGCCACAGTGTCAAAATTTATAAACGGCTAAAAAGGACGGACTAGGTTTTTCTTTTAATACGGGCTTGCTCTAAACTTATGCAATTATTTTTAAATACTATAAAAAAAATTAAAGGGAAAAAAATAGTGATATATTTCAATTAGAAATATATGGAAGGAGCGTAAGGCTTATCCCTAAATCAAAGCGTATTTCCATTTCCATTTCCATAGCAGTTTCCATTTATGGATTTACAAAAAAAAAATCTGTACCGAGATTTAGCTAACAAAGTGAGTAGTGAGTGACTGAGTGAGTAGCTAAAAGCGATTTAGCTAATGAAATGACAAGTGAGATGAGTGAGATGGAGCTGTCATTTTACTCACCATATATTTTAATAGTGAAAAGTGAATTTGTAGTTATTATTTGAAAATGGTAAAATTTAAAAATATTTTTTATTTATTTTCCTTATTTTTTTTTGGACAATAATCAAATTATTTGTGCAAATACAGATAAATTGTGCTTGTTCTATTTCTTTAATAAGTTTAAAGATAAGTTTAATTAATAAAAACATTTTTTATTTTAGTCAACCAAAATAACTAAATTAGAAATAATTAAAGAAAACATGGAGGGAAATTTTCCAAGTGGAACAATTTATATATTTCTGGCTAGCTGTTTGCAGAATTCATTAGGAATAAATATATTATTTAAAAAAACACTTTCTATATTTAAAATTACATTTATTTCGTTTTAGATTCCGGCATTACATATATATAATTGAATAGTGCTACTATTCTTTTTATATTCTTTATAATGTCAATTTAATTGTAATTTTCTATATTTTTAATAAAATTAATTTGTATTTTATAAATCAATGTAATTTTTTAAAAAAACATTATTTAAATATTTATATATTTCTCCGTAAATTCAAGAAAGGAAAGCGCAATTTCAAGAAAAAAAAATGAAATTTTGACAAACAACGTATTTTATGTTTGTTCTGTATGTCGGTGGCAAGAAAAAACTAAAAAAACATATGATTATTTTTACACTTTACTTCAAAAATGATTTCGAAATTTTTTTCGAAGTTAGTCGAACTCACTTTTTTAGCTAAATCACTTTTTTTTTCAAGTGAGTAGAATTAGTGAGTAAAGTGAAATCAACTCACCAACTCACTTTATTAGCTAAATCTCGGTACTGAAGTGGCATTTTAAAGTGAGTTATCCCATAAATGAGTTATTCCATATTCAATTTCGTGGCATTCCACTTTTAAAAAATGACGTGAGATATCTCATAAAGAACTTTCATTTTATGCAACAGCAAAATAGGTGTTGCATATTATTAGTTAGTGAGTTTAATTTAAGAAGAAAGTAAAAATTAAATGAAATTTGTAAAATTATGTAAGTAAAAATAACTTTTAAATATTTTGTAATATTAATTTAATTATACATACATTATTATTATAATTAATTTAATTATACATTTTATATACATATGTATATATATATTATATAATTTATTTATTATATTTATAAATAAATATTTTTCTTACAAAATATTTATTTTTATTTTTAATTACATAATTTTCCAAATTTAATTTAATTTTTACTTTATTCTTAAGGCTCGCGGAGCGCCATTTAGTGTTTTATAGAGGAATTGTTTTGCCCATTTTATACAAAACCAGTGAACATTTTCTTCCACGAAATTTTTATAACATATCAAGAATATATTAATTTCACGGATAGGTGTTTTACTTTTTTAATTCCCCCCCCCATATACCTGTCCCCGCACCTGAAAGTGGACCATTTTATTGCCCATTTTATGAGTAAACCCTTACATATTTTGATAATTTTTTTTCTACAGAATAAAGATTGAATATATTTTTAACGGATGTATGTTTTACATTTTTGATATTTGTTATCATTTTTCTAATAATTAAATTTTTATATAAAAACCTCTTTTTTTCAAAAATTTTTTGGAAGAAAATGTGTGAAATTTAGTGTAGCTATTTCCCACAAAATATCAGAAATCACGTTTTAATCATATAACCATCTTCCAAGTAAAGCTAATGGAGGAGTTCTGGCATACTTAACAATAGATCACTATAATGAATGTGTTTACCAAATATCAGCCCAATCCATCCAGAGGTACCAGAGAAAATCCCAGATGAAAATATGGCCACTCATCATTTCATCCAGACCACTAATTTAAATGTGTTTACCAAATATTAGCCCAATCCATCCAGGGGTGCTAGAGAAAATCCCAGATGAAAATATGGGCATACATAATTTCATCCAGATCACTATAATGAATGTGTTTACCAAATATTAGCCCAATCCATCCAGGGGTGCTAGAGAAAATCCCAGATGAAAATATGGCCACTCATCATTTCATCCAGACCACTAATTTAAATGTGTTTACCAAATATCAGCCCAATCCATCCAGGGGTGCTAGAGAAAATCCCAGATGAAAATATGGGCATACATAATTTCATCCAGATCACTATAATGAATGTGTTTACCAAATATTAGCCCAATCCATCAAGGGGTGCTAGAGAAAATCCCAGATGAAAATATGGCCACTCATCATTTCATCCAGACCACTAATTTAAATGTGTTTACCAAATATCAGCCCAATCCATCCAGGGGTGCTAGAGAAAATCCCAGATGAAAATATGGGCATACATAATTTCATCCAGATCACTATAATGAATGTGTTTACCAAATATTAGCCCAATCCATCCAGGGGTGCTAGAGAAAATCCCAGATGAAAATATGGCCATTCAGCATTTCATCCAGGATAATATATGTACTTATATTGATATTTCATTAAAAAAATGAAATAATATCCTTCCTGAATTTTTTTTTTAGATTTGACCACTTTTTTTTAACTTCATTTACCTATAAAAATTGAGTATGTATATAAATTTGTAATTATTTTTACACTTGATCCAATTTTTGAAACAAATAAAAAAACTACACCTGAATCTAAAAATCCACCTTTTCTCATACATTTTATCTGAAAAACAAAAAATATAAAGAAAAGATGTAAACTAAAAATTATGTTATTGGTAATAAATATTTTCTATATCCATCCATCCATATGTTATGTACAAACAAGGTATTATTCATAAAAAAAATCAGAATTGCAAATAAGAAATAATTTGAAACACACACAAACAAAAAAAAGAGCTTTCATTGACAATAAAACTGTTTAAAATTGACTTCAGCGCTCAAAGTTCCCTATCAGAGACTAGCTACACTAAATTTCACACATTTTCTTCCAAAAAATTTTTGAAAAAAAGAGGTTTTTATATAAAAATTTAATTATTAGAAAAATGATAACAAATATCAAAAATGTAAAACATACATCCGTGAAAAATATATTCAATCTTTATTCTGTAGAAAAAAAATTATCAAAATATGTAAGGGTTTACTCATAAAATGGGCAATAAAATGGTCCACTTTAAGGTGCGGGGACAGGTATATGGGGGGGGAAATTAAAAAAGTAAAACACCTATCCGTGAAATTAATATATTCTTGATATGTTATAAAAATTTCGTGGAAGAAAATGTTCACTGGTTTTGTATAAAATGGACAAAACAATTCCTCTATAAAACACTAAATTGCGCTCCGCGAGCCTTAAGAATAAATTAAATCTTAAATTAAACTAACTCATAATATGCAACACCTATTTTGCTGTTGCTTAAAATGACAGTTCTTTATGAGATATCACATGTTATTTTTTTAAAAGTGGAATGCCACGAAAAGATTTTGCAATAACTCATTTATGAGATAACTTACTTTAAAATGCCTATTCTGGGAATTTCATGGACTAAAATATTATTCGAAATATCATTAAAATTTGTATTATATTTTGATTTTCTACGTGTAAAATTGTTTTGTATTGATAATATAGTATGTTCTGATACAGAACGAAAGTCAATTAATAAATTAACCACAATATGAAACCAAATTTATAAATTAAACCACTTTCCGCCATTTTCTTTTTGACATATACGTCCATAAACTTATCCATAAATGGACGTCCATAAAGTTTGCCATTTATGAAATTATCCATAATGGTTTCCATTTCCATTTCCATTTATGGACAACCTTAGATAATAGAATAAATATAAGGATAAGCTATATTAGTGATTTTACACTATAAAATGAATTTTCTATTGAAGTACTTTTTTTGCTCTTTCCAACTGGAAAAAGCCCCAGATATGTCTGTCTCACCTCCTCTAAATATAAATATAGTTGTTTTCGGTGGAGAAAAGAAAGTTTTCGGTGGAGAAAAGAAAGAGACTACGATATCCAGGCTGGCTTCAATTTTTATTACTTATACTCCTTCCATATATTTCTAATTCGTTGGAAGCCAGCCTCGATATAGTAGTCTCTTTCTTTTCACCACCGTACTGTCAATTAATAAATCACAAATAAGAGCCGGACTAGGTTTTTTTTTAATTCGGGCAGCAATTTTTAAGGATATAAAATTTATTTTTTTGGAAAAATACAATTAAAGGTTATCGTAAGGAATATTTTGGTGGGGTGAGTCCAAAGAATTAAAGTCCATGGACTTTAATTTCAAATGAAAAGGAATGATTGTCCATGGAATTATTGTCCACTAAAAAGAATTATGCTGGAGTTACTCTTGCCGTTAACGCGTGCGCCGCATGACGCTTTCGAAAGTCAAACGACGCCGGTGACGCTTTGAGTCGATACTCTCAAAGCGTCGACGCGGCATGAATTTCGTTTAAAATAATTTTATTTTGTAATTTTTATAATCTAAAATTATATTATAATAAATCTTTTTAAAAAAAAGTTAATATATTATATCTGCTCGACCAGAGAATTTTAAATCTCAATATACAAAATATATTTTTTACATTGGAATTTGAACGCGGCAGCGCGTCAAAAGTTGCAATCGATTGAACTTTTCTGCGGTAAGAGTGTCAAGCCGGTCACGAAAACGGCTAGTTTATCAGCTTCTATACATTTCCATACATTTGAACTTTTTTTTGACATTTGAAAAGTTCTGCGGCACACGCGTCAGCGTCACGAGCGGCGAGAGTAACTGAGGGGTTAAAGTCCAATTTGAAAAGGTCATAAAGTCCACGGACTTTAGGTCATAAAGTCCACGGACTCTTTTTGTAACTTATCGGCAAAGGAAAATAACTTAATTTGCAACTTTTCGGAAAAGGGAAAATTATATATTTTTCAGCTTTTTGGTTTTTTTTCAAAGCTGCAAAAATAAAAAGTTTTCCCTTTTCCGCAAAAAAGTAATAATTTTTTATTAAAAATGAAATTTTATATTTTATATGGTTTAAATAATTTTTTTTTTTGTTGAATTACAAAAAAAAAAATCTAAAAGGAAATAAAGTCCATTTCAATTTGGTAATAACGTCCCCTTCAAATAAGTCATAAAGTCCATGGACATTATTTCTTTTTCATTTGGAATTAAAGTCCATGGACTTTAATTCTTTGGACCTTAATTCACCCCACCAATATTTTATGTCGCGCAACGATAATTATATAAATGGAAAAGTAAAATAGAGTAACTTTTCATCATAATTTTGCTTAGCTAATTAATATTTTCTCCGAAATATTTTGTAACAATTAGTGTCTGTTCGCTTTAAAATATTTAATACCTCAATCTACTTATTTTTCATTTTAAAATTATGATGAAATCTCTTAACAAATTGGACAACATATTTTTGTTTTAATAAAGTAATTTATATATTGAGCCTCTTAAAATTAAAAAAAGAAGCCAGCCCTGTAAATTTAAAATCAGCTGTTATAATAGTTTTTATATTATTAATTTGACAGTTCGATGGTGAAAAGAAAGAGAATATCGAAATCGTGGCTTCATAAACAATTTTCCAATAATTAGCTGAGTTTTTTTATTCCTACTCTGTACTATAAGAGTAGAGTATCTGTATACCTTGTTTCCATGGTGAGTTGAACCCAATGGAAACACGAGTTGAGTTGAGTTAACTCCACGAAACTAGTGGGATTGAGTTGAGTTATGTCATTGTATTAGTAAATTGACATTTTATAACTTTGTATGTGTAAATGAACAAAAAATTATTATTTTTTAATAATAATGGCGTCAGGCAGGCTTTTTTGGAGTGACGATGAAGTAAAAATTTTAATATCAGTAATGGAGGAGAAAAATATATTAAAATTAATGACATAAATTTAATTAATATGAAATAAAAAAAACCTGTTTTATATCGTGTTGCCAGAACTGTCAGTTCAACTCAACTAAACTCGAGTTTTTGCATGGAAACGACTGGGGTTGAAATTTGAATTTTTTCAACTGAACGATATCTTAACTCAACTCAACTGAACTCAACTCCGTGCATGGAAACATGGTATAGGGTTGTGTTGTAGCTTACTCTACATAATTATCCAGTACAATATGTAGAGTATAGGGAAATTAATGGGAAACTATTAAATTTTAATATGGCAACTATAAATTTGACAAGAAGATACTTCATTTCGTATATTTGAATATTGAAAATTTGATTTTTAAAAAATATTAATCAATTCTAAAGAGGCAACGAACCATAATAGGCATATGCTGGCTTATGCAAACTTTATGCATGATACGATTATATAAAAATCGTATCTTCGAACCATAATGTGCATATGGTTGCTTTCGTTAACTTTTGCTCTCTGTTTCGTTATAATTTTGATTGTCAAATTTCCGTACGTAACTAGGATCACTTACGTAGTGCAGAAGGAAATTTGACAAGAGTGATAAATCATTGCTTGAAATTAAACACGTGAGGATCATGGATCATGAAATGTGAAAACTACACATAAAATTTTATAATATTTATACACTAATTTTTAGTTTATATTTTTCAAATGTCACTTTGCTTATGCCTATTATGGTTACACTTCTGCAATGACAGTGCATAACGAAGAATATATATGCATTCGTTCAATTTTGACACTTTGCAGAAGCTTTGCATAAGTACATTATGGTTGCCTCTTAAATCATATTTTCCCTTTGCTCTACATCGTTTTTTTATTCATTTTATATCGAGTAGTACAGAGTAGGAATAAAAAAACAGCTATTCAAATTTTAATTAACACATGTGGGAAGAGGGGGAACATTAATGCTCCTTCTATATACAAAATTCTAATTCGTTGCACATACGCTTGCTACACATACGTCAGTTCTCACTGTGTACAGTTTACAGGTACAGACTACAGATCAACGAATTAGAATATATGGAAGGAGTATAAGTAATAAAAATTGAAGCCAGCCTGGATATAGTAGTCTCTTTCTATTCACCACCGAACTGTCAAAATTAATAAATCACAAATAAGAGCCGAACTAGGTTTTTTTTAATTCGGGCAGCAATTTTTAAGGAGATAAAATATATTTTTTTTGAAAAATACATGTAAAGATCATTCTAAGGAATATTTTAGGTCGCAACGATAATTATACAAATGGAAAGTAAAATAGAGTAATTTTGTTTAGCTAGTTAATATATTTAATTTATATTGAGACTCTTAAAATTAAAAAAATAAGCCAGCCCTGTAAATCTAAAATCAGCTTTTAAAATATTTATAATATTATTAATTTGACAGTTCGGTAGTGAAAAGAAATAGAACTATCGAAATCGTGGCTTCATAAACAAATTTTTCAATAAATTAAAATGTTAATGTGTAAAAAGAGAGGGAACATTTATGCTCCTTCCATATATTTCTTATTCGTAGCTACAGATACAGTCATGCAGTCGAGTCTGTACAGTTCAGTCGCATAAATTTGTGTTTGGTTATGTTCTTTGATTTTCTTTTCTAAATATTTCATTTTCGTTGTTCATTCATTCCTTCCAAGTAGTTATTATATTTATTATAATATTATTGTTAAATCGAATATCGTGCGTTTTCGTTTTAAAATGAGTAAATTGTTAGAATTAGAACAAGAGATATTGGTGTTACAAAAGACACTTTTAGATAAACAAAATAAACTTCAAAAATACCGAGATTCGATGCGGGTTTGTTTATTATTCATAATTGCACCTACAGTGGCAGTATCAATAATCAGTTTATATATTTAATTTTAGTCCTCTGCAACATCATGTGATCAATTGAGTAACAACGAAATCTACAAATATAGTCGGCAAATGATAATTCCTGAAATTGGTATAAAAGGTCAATTGAAATTAAAAAAAGCATCTTTTCTGATAGTTGGTGCTGGTGCATTAGGTACTCCTGTACTAACTTATTTGGTACGAGCAGGTGTACATCACTTGGGTATCGTTGATTATGATACAGTCGACTCAAACAATTTACATCGTCAGATTCTCTACAATGATAAATCTATTAGTCAACCAAAATCAATAATAGCGAAACAAGTTCTTTTGGATATCAGTCCAAATTCGAAAATTGACGCTTTTTGTTTCCCAATAACAAGTAAAAATGCTATTGATATTATTCGAAAATATGATATAATTTTAGATTGTTCGGATAACGTACCAACACGGTATTTATTAAATGATGCATGCATATTAACAAATAAACCGTTAGTATCAGGTAGTGCATTAAAATTAGAGGGACAATTAACTGTGTACAATTATCGAAATGGACCATGTTATCGTTGTTTATTCCCAAAACCACCAAATCCAGAAACTGTTACAAATTGTGCTGATGGTGGTATTTTGGGTGCAAGTAAGTCGAATTGATTTTATATTAAAACTTATTATTAACTTAATATTAATTTCAGTAACTGGAATAATTGGAAGCCTGCAAGCATTAGAAGCAATAAAGATTGCACTAAATTTTGAAGATACATTAAGTGGTCGTTTGCTTATTTTTGATGGTGCACGAACACTTTTCCGTAATATTAAACTACGTCCAAAAAATATAAATTGTTTAATATGTTCAGAAACACCAACAATTAAAGAATTAATTGATTATGAACAATTTTGTAGTACAAAAGCATCAGATAAAGATTTTTCGTTAAATATTCTGGAAGAAGATGAACGAATTACCGTGGAAGATTATTTTCAAATGATTAAAAATAGAAAAAATCATATGTTAATTGATGTGCGAAGTCCAGTTGAATTTGAATTTTGTCATTTGGATAATTCACGAAATATACCATTAAAAGAAATACTTGAAGATAAATATTTGGATGAAATAACATTGAATATAACAGATAATAAAGCACAAAGTAAGAAAATGATTTTATAGTTTATAAGTAATTATAATTAATTTCATGGTTTTTTTTGTAGTTATATTTGTTTGTCGACGTGGAAACGATTCTCAATTGGCTGTTCAACATTTAAAATCAAAATTAAATATAAATTCAAAACCAAAAGATATAATTGGGGGACTACATGAATGGAACAGGAAAATTAATTTCAACTTTCCCATTTATTAATAGTTTTAATACTTTGAAACTATAAACTACTATAAGTTTAATAAATACTAAATATTTTTTCTAAATAGTAAATTTAAACATATATAATACTGATTAAAATATATTTTTTATAAGGAATATTTATTACATATATGTACATATATGACTATTTTATTCAATGTTTTTATTTTAAAGTTAATATACTATATACAAAAGAGCTTTTAAAGCTTGTTTGGCTTTTTAGCTGTCAAATTTATTGTTTATGAACATTTTATAAGACTGCGTAGTGTTGTATAATTTCATTATAATATTAATATGTAGTCTATCATACAGATCGTACATAGTATCTATTCGAACATAATAGTATCAAAAAACACAACTCTATTTTCGAAAGAGTAGTACAAAATAATATTTTGATAAAACAATTTTGATAAAATTTTAATATATATGTATAAATAATACAGATTGTCATGAAAAATAAAAAAGTTCATTTTGAAAATTATATATATAACCAAAATCAAAGTAATAGTAAAAGTAATACTAATGCAGATGGAAATAACGTATTACCAATTGTTTATTCTCCTAATTATGCTGTTCAATTTTGTGGTTTGCAAAAATTGCATCCATTCGATGCGGCCAAAGGTAAACATATTTTACAAGTGAGTAAAAAAAAAGGCTATGAATTCCAATTTTTCAATAATTAATTCTTAAATACCGATAGATTCTTATAATGGAACAATTTTTCAAATCTTATACATTCTATGATACTAATGAGATAAGTAAAATTGAACTTCTAAATGTCCACACAAAACAATATTTAAAAAGTTTGAAGGTAAAATATATTATATTGCATATTGGAGTACAATTTTTGAAGAATAGTATAATTTTTCTAGTGGAGTTACAATGCAGCAGTTATTGCCGAAATTCCATTATTATTTTTTGTACCAAATTATTTCGTACAACGTGGTTATTTGCGACCCATGAGATTTCAAACAGCCGGCTCAATATTAGCAGGAAAGTTGGCTCTAGAAGAGGGATGGTCAATAAATTTAGGTGGTGGTTTTCATCATTGTTGTTCATATCAGGGTGGTGGATTTTGTGCTTATGCTGATATAACATTAATGATAAAGCGTATTTTGGAAATGGAAAAGAATCGTATAAAAAAAGTTATGATTATTGATTTGGATGCGCATCAAGGTAATGGACATGAAAGAGATTTTATGAATGATAGTAACATATACATTTTGGATATGTATAATGCTGCGATATATCCTCGCGATCATCCAGCCAAATTAGCTATAAGTTGTGCTGTTGAGTTGAAACCACATACTGAAAATGAATTTTATTTAAATAAACTTATAAAGTTTGTATAAGTTTGTTTAGTTATTGAATTATATTTAACTAGTGTCTTTAATTACAGATCTTTAGAAAAATCGTTTAATGATTTTGTTCCAGATCTAATTGTATATAATGCTGGCACTGATATTTTAATAAATGATGCATTAGGATTGCTTGATATAACTCCACAGGTTAATAATATATTGCTTTCGTTACAGGATAATAATTAAAATAAATTTTTTTTATACAGGGTGTAATTCAGCGAGATCAAATTGTATTTAGTACTTGTATAACAAAAAGGATACCAATTGTAATGCTATTGAGTGGTGGATATTTGAAGTCGTCAGCTGCAGTTATCGCAGAATCAATAATTAATTTGAGGGAGAAAGGTTTATTGCGAATGAAATCGTAAAGGTTAACATAATTACATAAACAAAGTCCATAATAGATAGTTAGTTTTCATAATATAATATGTATGTAATAAAATATGTAATATTTTATAAAATAATATGTAATGTAATATGTAATAAAATAAATATGTGTGTACATACTTATTTATTGTAATTTTAATTTCGACGTGGACATGCAAATTGCAAAATCTATTATAAATATATAAAATAATAAATAAACTTAAAAAAAATTAGAAAAAAATGTTTTACTCTTTTACAATTTGTTATTTTTATAGCGTTAATAAATAGAAACCATTAACATGTTGCTATACAGTTTTCTTTTCAACACTTTTAGAGAAACCATCGTTGCCGGGTAATAATAACTTATTATTGTTGCATCGTAACAATGCTTGAATTAAATCCATATTATGATTACTCAATATTTCATTGGGAAAACAAAAATTAAGGTTGAAAATGAAAAAAAACCTATTTAATTTTATATTTAATTAATCGAGGATAACGAAGGAGCTTGGGAAACAATATTCAATTTTATTATTCTATTCTTTATGTGTATTTTTTTTTTTTAAATAAAGCCCTTTTTTCTCCTTCTACAATTTGAAAAAAAGTTTTATATATTTTTAAATAAATTTTAATTAAATAAAAATGCTAAAATCTCAAATTGTAACTAAAAATGACTTAAAAGAAGCAGCAACACTTCAAAGACGACAAAGATATGAAGAAGAAAGAAAAGCTAGAATTTTCAATGCAAAACAACGATTGTTTGGGGTAAAATAAAATTTTAGTTAAATTAATTTTCATAACTAATTTAATTTTTCAAATTATAGCAAGATTATGATTTTTTAGAGAAACAAATTCAAGAGAAAAATAAAGTAAAACAAATTAAGGCTGAGTTAGATAGAAAAGAGAATGAGGAGACATTGAGACGTGCTGAAATAATAGATGCTAAAGAAAAAGAACTAAATGAGGTAAATATACAGTGATTGCAAAACTGGTTTTCGGTTAACCGAAAAAATCGAAAACCGCGGTAAATACTATTTTTTATTTGGATCTCTAATATCACTAATACTAATATAAAAATATTTCTAATACCAAATTAACCCTTTCTTTCCCATGGTAACTATATTGCACCCATCATTATTTAACGCGTAAATCAATGTACATGCATTTTTTTGTATAAATTGTGTTCTACGTTTTTTGGCTGTATTATTCTGAGAATTTTAAATGAGGTTTTAGCTAAGAAAAAATTTCGCCGTTGCATTTTAGTTGTAAAATAAAATTTTGTGTCAGTGCATTAAAATTAACAAAAAAAACAGTGATTTTTTTAGGTACGCCATGTAAATACAATTAAAAATATGTTTTGCATCTGATAAAATGTGTATTTTTAAATAATGCAACTATTTTAATTATATGGATTCAATTTGTAAAGTTATAACGAAAAAACTGCTGGTGGTAGCCATATGGCTACCACTCCTTAAATGCTCACAGGATAATAAAATATCCTTTTGCATCATATTTATGACTTCTTTGCTATCTAAGTGTTAATAAAAACCAATCAAATATTTTTTTCTGTCACTATATAATAATTCGGGACTTAAAGGGTCAAAATCTCTAATATCAAATTAAATATATAGCGTTCGTTAATAATCTTACTTTAATATTATGTTTGATTTCCAGGAGCGTAAAAAATATCAAACTGAAATCAATTTATATCGGTGTCAATATCAAAGGAGAGAAGATAGAAGAGAATTTGATATAAATGATCCAGACTTTCTTAGAAAATCAAAACCTGCTCGTGGCGCCGATTCAGATGCAAAATTAGGCATATCCAGTGCTCAAATGTAAGATTTTAGATTATTATACAAAATAACTATTTCACATATATAATTCTAATTATTTATAATGCTAAAAGTTTTGTTGGAGAAGACATGAATGGTGTTCTTCGTAGGAAAGCTCAAAGAGAACAACAAAGATCTTGGTTAGAGCAACAGGTACTGTATATTTTTAATTATACATATTAACTTTATTTTAAACAAATGTTTAATATAACTTAATAAGATACGTGAAAAGAAACAAGCTGAACAAGATCGCGCTAAAGCTGATTTTTTGATACAAAAGGCAATGGAAGCACGAGATAAGCTAACTCTTGAACAAGCTACTATTGAAAAGAATAATTTAATTAAAATGCAAAATGATATTCTTGATTTCAATAGGCTACTGGTATTTAATATTAACTATAATTTAAAACTTATCTATCACTATCGTATTACTTATAACGAGATCTATTTACAAATAATTTTAAGGCAATTGAACGAGATGTTAAGAACAAGACACACAAGAAACATGAAGAAGAGGATAACTTGGCTGAAATTTATAATATGCTTACCAGTGATATGTTAACAGAAAATCCGAATGTTGCCAATAGCCCATCAGATTTAACTAAAAAAGTTGCATATCTTTATCGTGGTATGACACCAGATGAATTGGACCACTTTAAGAGAGAACAATTTAAGCAAGTGGAAGCTAATAACGTAAAATTATTATCATTTTATTGATGTTGATAATAATGTTATCTAACTAATTGTAGAAAAGAAAAACTGAAGATAAATTAATAGAACAACTATGGGAACAACAGGATATAAATCTAACAAGAAATGTTATGCTTAAAAATAAGGAAATAGATCGACAATCAAAGTAAATTTTAGCATTTTAATTTTAATTTAATTTTCTGTATCTTTTTTTATTACCAAAATTTTAATTGTGTTCAAAATTCTGTTTGTAGAATTCGTTTTAGTGAGCTAATGGGTGAAAATAAATCGCTGGCTGAAGAACAAAAAAATAGAAAAGTATATTTGGATAAAAATGTGTATACAAATAAAGCATCCGATGAATTTTATGAACAATTTAATAAGACATCACGATAACAAATTTATTTATAATCATATAAATATATATTTCCTGTTTATATTTACAAAATGAAGTTGCAAATTTTGAACTAATCAAAATAATTTTCTATTGTAATCATATAATCTTTTATAATCTTTTTTTATTTATATACAAGTATCATAAAAATTGGAGTACAAATACTTACGCATCCCAATTCTCAATTGTGAACAATACAAGTCCAAAAACAAAAAGTATTTGATAAAAATTAATGACAAATTTTCAATTTTCAATTTACATTTAATTATTTAAATAATATAGATTTCAATTTATAGTATTTCCAAGGCTAAATATACCTTTTGCATATCAAAATAAACTTTGTTGATTTCAAAATAAACCTTTTGCAGCTCAAATTTGAAATGCAAAATGTTTTTTTTTAAATGGACTCCAAGGTTTAATTTGAGCTGCAAAGGGTTTATTTAGACCCGGAGATGATATATACATTTTTATTGCTTAACTTTTATTAAAAATCTACATAAACATTTGAAATATCAAATATGTTAATTAAATCGCAAAAAAAAAATTATGTAAAAAATAAAAATCTCATTAAAAATCTTAAATAAAATAATTTAGTTTATTTTAATAACATAATTACAAATTTATTGAAGCAGATATACATTATGATTTAATTTAAGGTTGATTTTCAGTCTCTAGACTCATGAGTTTCGAGTTCGAACATATTAACCTGTAACCGGACAGAATGTTTTTGTAACATAAACGGATAGAAGAGTCCGAAGGACTCTTAAGCTGAAAATCTTCTGTCCGTTTATGTTATTTTTTTTTTATTTTTCGAAAATACGTTATTTAAAAACTTCGAAAAAATTCGAACATTGTTTTAAGAAAATTCATGATTCAATATAAAAGATAAGAGACAAATATAAAAGATTCATAATGAAATAAAAATATGTGACTGTGTCTCAAAACAGCGCAGTTCAATTTAGTCGTAACTTAAACTTATTATGAGCCATAACTTAAAACCAACCTTCTTTAAATTGTATTTCGTGAAGTAACATTGTGCAACAATTTATTTATATATAATTTTTATAAAATTTATGAAATTTACTAATTTCTAATTCGTAATAATTGATTTGTATATTATGCAGATAACTAAATAGTATAAAAATTATATTTAAATAAAATTATAAATAAATTGTTTTAGCAGTTCTTATAAGTACTCCCAAAATATAATCCAATATGTTAAATTTAACATTGCAAATGAAAATGGAAAAAATACACGTGAAAATCTATCAATGTTAATAGCATTTTTTAATTTTTGTTGTGCTGGTGTTAATTTTGGCATTTCTGGTGCCTCCGGTTTGGATGGTGGTGGTGGTGGTGTTATAATTGGTGTTAAAATAATTCGACTCTCTTGTCGTGGTATCCACGGTCCATCAGAATTATCTAACCTAGGATCAGTATATTTACGGCTACGGTTAGCTGTTGTGCCAACAGAAACAGTTGAGTTCTAAATATAGGTACAAAAATATGGTAAACATAATTATATATAAATAATAAATTTGTAATTCCATTTGTAGATTTCTAAAAAAAAACAAAATTTAATATCAATTTTATTAATTGCAACAAAAAAATTATTCTATTCGGATCATCTTTGAAATATGTTCATAATGTTATAATACGAGTATAAGTAAGGATATTTACCTTACGTTTACCCGATTGTAAATCATCAAATATTTTTTCAATTTTTTCTAGCTTCACTGTATCTAATTCAGGCATCGGTTTTCGCTCCTCTTCGGGTGGTTTCGGAACTGGTTTAGGCATAACTGGTTTTGGGATTTGTGTTCCCAATACCATATTAATAAGACAATATTCCATTAAAGCCATAAACACAAATACAGTACAAACAGACATAAATGCATCGACAGCTTTCAAATAAGAAACAGGAGGAAGACTTGCCTAAATTATTATTAATGTGAAAAGTATTATTATTAATAGAATTTAAATTATTATAAATTAAGAAATATGTAATATAAAATAGTGTATATTTTTTTATTATATACTTGACTCTTTGCATGCTGTGTTGATAATGTTAGCAGTGAAGTCACCCCGAGAGTAACACGAGCCGGTGCCGCTTCTGGTTTAATCCAAAAAGATACCCATGACATTATAACAATCATACAAGTTGGTATGTATGTATTTAAGAAGTAATAAACTAAACGTCTTTTTAATATAAATATCACCTCCAAACATGTAAAATTACCAGTTGAATAAACTTGTGTACAATCGGCTGTATAATTTTTAGTTAGTGCCAATTGTGGTAATTCAATACTTTCATCAACAACTAATGGGACATCAGGATCCCATTGAAATATCATATCATCGGTTGTATGAGAAACTATATATATATTTTACAATATGTTATAAATTCTATTTCAAATTTAATTTTTACTTTCTAATTTTTAATTAAATATTTTAATTTAGTTTTTATTTTATATTATACTGTAGAATTTTACATATATAATAATAATAGATAATTAAATAAAATTTATAAATAATAATAGAATATAAAATTAATGGTTACAAGTTTATATATAGTTTCAAAAAAATTGTACAAGTATATGCAATTTGAGAAGTTGGAAATTTTTTAATAAAATTTATTCACTTAAGCAAAATTAGAAAGAAAAAAATGTCAAGCAATTTGAATTAGTGCAAAATTAACAAATATAAAAATTATGAAAGCTAAATAATCAATTCAGTCTATAGCCGCGACATAAATATATATGTATTATAAGTATAGTATACTGAACAAATAACATACGAATTTAGAAATTTCGCATACATTATTTAAAATAAAGGACATGCATTTTAAAGAGTTCAGTCAAGTCCTCCGTTAACAGAATTATTATTTAATAAAATTTTAAAATTGTATTTGAATAACGACAGGAGATTAAAGTGCAAAAAAATGTTATTCAAAAATACATACATTTAAATATTAATTTAATTTAAATGATTTCTTTTTTGGAAAAAAAAATTAAATAAATTCTTAGTTAAAAGAAACGTTACAATTTTTGGATAGATCATTTTGTCGATTCTATACCATAACCAAAAATTATGTATAGTTACTCAAAACTAAGAAAATTATTAAAATTATTAGACTCTATATAAATAAAATAAATATAGAGTCGGCACCGGAAATTCGGTTGCGCATCGGTAATGTTTCATTTGCCTCTAGGCAGTTACAGCTCATTTTCTTTTCTATAATTTTGAGGAACTTCATAAAAAAAAAATATATAAATATTAAATAGAATTAAAATATTCATAAAATTAATAGTCTATATAATAAAAAATAAAAATGTATACAACATTTTGATATACTCACGACTTTCCATTTGTAATTTACATTCTTGTGTATCGTGTGGATAAATAGCAAAATTCATAACACATGATAATTTCAGAGTTAATTTTACCATATACAAAATAGTTTTATCCTTGTATAACCAAAGATAATGATTCGGTATTGTCATGGTTTGAAAAATCACAGCTTTCGCATTCTTAAAAAATGAATCTGGTCTCCACATTTGTTTTAACCAATCTACTTCAAGTAATCGATATTCTGCTGTCATATTTTCTGGTAATCGAAGACGATGATCTTTCCATGTTTGAGCAAAAAAAATATCTGCTGCATATGTCATTGAAGTTTCATCGATTGAATCTAATCCCATTACGGTAACATGGAAAAAAACTCGTGTAGCTTGACCATCTTTTTTTGGAGGTCGCATTTTATCATAACGTTTGACATCTTCAGGGAGAATATCTGTAAATGCTAAACTTTGTCTGTTATGGAGAATTATATTCAAAACAAAGTTTTCTCTTAGTGCAATTTTGTTTAATAATTTTTTTTAAATTATTGAAACTTACTGATATTCAGCTAGCGTAATTTTTATTACACAAACAATAAGTAAAGTTAATAGAAGAGTGACAATATCCATAATCTGTAGTAAAATTAAATGTAAAAAAATAGTATAAGGAAGTAGAACGAAAGTTCTGAAAACAAAATATTTAAAAAAAAACTTCATTTTTATTCAAAATATTGAACTATGTAATTATGGAGCCAGTTTTTAAGACACAAATAAAGTAGAAATTCCCTAATATTTAATTTGGAACATAAAACATAAATATCAAATAATTATTTCCATATTTTTAAGCAAAATGAAAACAAATATATGAAGAAATTCAAAGAAAAATGTATTTTGCTTTTTACTATAATAAGCAGATACAAAGATTTCGCAATACGGACAAAACTATAACACAAATTTTTATAGCCACAAGATTTAATTTGTGTGTAGAAGAAAACCTTAGTACTTGTGAAAGTAAGTCCATAATACAAGATCTCAATTATAAATTATCATTAAAAAAATGATTGAAATATCCTTTTTTAATATTTTATCATATAAAATCGAATTAGTCTTCTAACCTTTTAAATCTTATTTTCCAGGTTTCATCAATGAGATTTAGTAACATTACAGAAACAAATTATAAATCAATGTCTTAGTTTACGTATCAAAAATATAACACCAAATTAACTTCGCTATGAATCACAAGTTGTTGTTACAAGAATTTCAATATCTTGTTCTTGTGGTGTACAGTGTATAGTTGAACCAGGGGAAATTTGCTCAAAATTAATATTCAACAGCAAAAATGGAAACAATTTATGGGAAATTCAGGAAATGGAAAATATCGAAATTAAAACATCAGTGAATTTGAAATGATTCAACCAGAGACTTATTTGTTATAAATGTAATATTTTTATTTATTTAAATTGTAAAGCTTTTCATATACATTATAATATAATTTGAAAATTAAATCCAGTGAAAATTAATTAAAATATTTTTATGAAGTATAAAAAACAGACTAATTGAGATGAAAACATTGTAAAAAGTTATAATAAATGAGAAAACATATAAAAGTGACTTAATATAAAATTTGTTGAACTCTATAATTTTCACAATAAATTTTTGTTTGATTGAAACCTAAAAATTTTCCAAACTAAACTCTAAAATCTTTGGTTTATAATATTTAGTGAAGAATGGTCAGTTCGGAATGCGCCATGTAAATTTGAATAAGGATACTGAGGCTTTTTTGATTGTGTAAAATTATTTATTAGAATTTTCATCAAATTATATTTTAACACTTTTCCAATCAATTTGGTAAGAAATATATGTAATATTAGTTTCACTATGTCTGTTCTTCCGTTTACACAAACTTCTACATCTACGAGTATTAAGATAGAGTATCAAAATTTTGACCATATATAGAGAATAATAAAATAATAGGCCCGGTAGAACAAAATTTTATTCTGTTTCTTCCCCCTTTCGAGTTATTTCCCTTCCAAATTTGCTAATATTCAACATCTAATAACTTTTAAACCAATTAAATTTTTTGAGGTCTGTAAAAGCTATAAGATAGTTAAATCTTTTATCATTTTTGAAAAATTAATAAATTATATAAAATTTAATTAATTGTTGTATAAAAATCCGTTTTCTTCATTCAAGTATTTTTAATTTATTTAACACCCTGTATTTCCCAACCGGCTTATTATGGAAGGCTGAAATTTATATACCAAAGAAATATCCAAAAAATAGCTAGAGTAATTGTAATTTCACTTGTAATTTTATAACTACACAATATTTTTAAAAACAAATATTGCGAAAGCTCTTTTAAGGGCATTAATTAATAAATTAAATTAAATCATTAATTATAAGCCTCCCTCTTATAATTATAGTCATGCTTAGTTATGTAAAATCTTGCAAAAAACGAAACTCTTGCATATTTTTAGGTGCTATATAAATGGAATATTAGGTATATTTCATAATAACATTATGTTCAATTAAAAGGAAAACTAGAGAAAACTTAAGTGATAAGTTTGTATTTTTGAATATATTTTCCTGGAATAATAATCTTGGAAGGAAAAAAATTTAATAAAATCGAACACGGACAGATTTTTTACCTATATTTATCATTTCATATTTTTTCTAAAGAATACTATGGGAATTCCCTTTGGTTTATAATAGCTCATAGTTCTACATGAGGCGATAGGAAATGTGCTTTTGACAAACGCGAGGTTTGTTTGCCAATTTTTTTTACTGAATACACCACTTAAGTAAATACCACTTAAGGATCAAAGTAAATAGAATATAATTATTTCGCATGCATTGCGAACAAAACGATATCACAAAAGTTTTTGACGTGGGAATCCATAAAAATTGGTTCTGTTGTTATTTGTTAAAAAAAGAAGTATGGAACATTTGTCATTGTTTTATATAGCAACATTTCTGAAACATTAATATCAAATACTATTTCTTGTATTTGATATTTTTTGGGATAGTAATAGTAATATTTCTTGTATTTGATATTTTTTGGGATAGTAATTTAAAGAACTTCACTTAAAAAAATAGAATATGTATAAATATGAGTTGTATGTTGGATTACTTATTATTTAATTATTTTAGTTGACACATTAGTTTAGTATATATATTTTCATTATAGTAATTATACTATACTATTTTATCAATTAAAAGAATTAAGAGACTGTAATTAATATGATCATTTAATTTTGCAGAACAAATTCGTCCGAATATGTAGTTAGAAAATTAAAAAGTTTTTGGTGTAGGTACAAATTTTGGGTCTTTCGACACATTTTGGGTAATTATCTAAATTTGATCAAGAAACTTATGTAAATTTGATTTATATTTTTAAATACAAAATTTTTGTTAATTGATATTTTTTACAAATTTTAATATTGAAAATATTAAGAAATTGTCGATAATTATGCAGTGCGGATTTTGTAATTGCAACTTTTTAAGTTCTTTGAACTTATTTTATTCTATGTATAATTCCGATATTGCTATTTTCCGATATTGCTATTTATGTTTTTAAGTTCTTTGAACTTATTTTATTCTATGTATAATTCCGATATTGCTATTTATCTTTTCTTGATCCCTAATTTCTTTTTTCAGGTACCTTGGTTAGAATTTTTTTTTTTTCAGGTACCTTGTTTAGAATTTTGTGTATCCGCAAAGTAAATTTTACTTTGAACAAATTGTATTTTATTTTTGTAATATGTACATTTTATTTTTACTGACTGCTCTTATTCTTACTACTTATACGGTATAGATATTTATATATTTATTTATTTTCTATAAAGAAATGAACATTTTTATTTTATTTTTATTTTTCTAGAATCTGTGGTTAGGTTACCGTTACACAATTAGTAAATAAAGTAAACATCAGTTGAAACGAAATTTAAAAATTAAATTTTCTTAAATCTTTATCAATTTTAAAGTTTGGTATTATTTTAAATGAAATTTATTTTGAAATTCAAATACCTATGTATGTATATAAAAAAAATTGATTTGTAGAGTGAAAATTTAAGAAAACTTTAAATGCGAAAGTCCACAATTAAGGATTCATGTTGTGAGTGCTCAAATATAATAATTATTTTAGATCTTAAAGTCTATGAAAATAGAGATTTAAATCCTTTAATTTGGTACATAAGACATAACTATCGATAGTTATTTCTAGGTTTTTAAGTAATGTGAAAATATACATAGATATCGGATAAATTTCGGTAGATCTTAAAATATTTCTCAGTGGAAAATACTGTTTGCATTCCTATTCTTTTTTTAAAATTATTTTTTTAAATATTTGAATTTGAAATTGAATTTCCTTTAGTTAATTATCAAATAATTATTTCTATATTTTTCAGGAAAAGAAAAACGAACTTGTAAACGAAATTTATTTTTATCCTATATTTTAAGCCAATCAAAAGATATTCTGATATTTTTTGACAATTAAGATTCTTCTTGGATTAATACTAAATTTACTGATATTAAAGAAATTCGCTTTTTTCTCGAAATTCAAAATACATTTTTCTTGTCTGTTTTTAGAGGATACTTATTGTATTATTATAATACTATTACTATACAATTTCAAAAATTTATATTAATTATATTTAATAACACATAAAAATAGGCCTTCGATTTTTTAAAAATAATTTTGTATAATTAGTATTATAAAAGAAATAAATCATCATTCTAATTAAAATCATTGATTTCACATAGAAACACTTATGAAAAGGTGAAGTGAAAAGTTGCTTTAGTGCCTTTATTTATACATAAGAATATTTTTCCGTAATTAAAAATTTCCAGATAAAAAAATAAGTTCAAATTAATTTAATTCTGATCTGATTAATATTATTTATGAATTATTATTTAAATATATTAATGATATTTTAGAATTGTATAATATTAACTTCTTGAAATAAATAAGGAAATTAATTTGGAACCCTGGTATTATTTGTTTATGAAATTTAGCTTGAGAAGCTTTTAAGAATAAGGATAAAATTAACACGAAATAAAGTCATCCTTAATGATTTATTTAAAAGTAAGAAATCTTCTTGCCAACAATTTTTACAAAAAAAATAAAAAAATACCGAAATCTATTAATAAATTATATCAACTTTAATTATGTAATATTTTTGGGAACATTTTTTTTTCATTTTTCTATTAGATTAAAGTTTATTTTCACTCATTTTAATTTTTCATAAATAATGAAATAATTTATTTTATTTTAATTGAATTTTTTGATATATATTAGTCTATTATCACAGTTTTTATTCAATTTTTTTTCATATATTAATTTCTGAGCACTCGCGATGGAAGTCCGAATTAGACTAAAGAATTTTTGATTTGCGCATCGATCTTAAATAACATTTTGTGTAAATGTATATACATTATCCTTCATAATAACACTGAACATATACATACTAATATAAAAATAATATTTATATTATAGTCCTTTACTGTGATTTTATAAAATGATAAAGAAAGGATACTAATTAAAAATTAGTTTTATTTTTGTTATGCATTTGCACAAAAGGACTGTCGTTTATTTTAATATTAATATTTCATCCCTAATAGACGGAATTATGTATATTTCAATCGTAATTATGTACATTACATTAATACTTTATAACTTTATATACATATCTTTTATTACATATTTTATTAGCTTTAATTATAATTTTCGAAATTACTTATATCAGTATAACTATCAGTATTTAAGATAGTATTTAAGTTTTCAAATATTAACGATTAATGGAGTGTAGATGCTATAGAATAATTTAATACTGACGCATAATTTATAGATTTGTATTATAATTTTATCCTTATTACAACAAATTTCTATTCCCGAAAAAATCTATTTTTTATTTTATTTTAAAGTATTTTAACCTCATTATTGGCACTTAGATATATGTATATATAAAATTTGTTGCAACTATATTTTTAGCTCCCCTAAGAGCACAATTATCGATTATAATTTTTCATTATAAATTTTCAAGTGAGGTTTATACAGAATTTTCAATAACTTTTTGCACGACTTTGATAATGCATCTCCCCAATAAAATATGCTGATATAAGGAAACTTAGTAATTATATACATATACATATGTATATAGTAAAAGTAATGTACTACAAGGTATATAAAGTCAGCATTGAATCTGATAAAGGATTAAATAATAAATGAGGTGAAGTGCATATGAACGAAGTATTGTTGTATCTTGTGTATATAATTAAAAATTAGGTTTTCATTTCAAGTTTATTGCTTTGTTTTGTAAATATAAAAATGAATGTCTTTATCAATCTGACTATAAATAATTATTTTTAAATTGTAACGACATTGAAAGTAAGTATATAACTAAAAAATGTAAAAAGAAGATGTTAAATTTATAAATTATAGGTATAGTGAATTTATTTATGCCTTAAAATGTTTCGAATTTAATTGATTTAATTGTGGAGTTTATTTAATTATTTAATTTCTGGTAAAGATTATTTCTTATCTGTGTATTACTTAGTTATTTAGTGTAACATGCTGGAGGATCTCGTGCATTTACTAACTACTAAAATCTATATATCATATACGGCTTTGGTATTAGCTTAATTTATCAACCTTTTCATATAAATTTTAAGTAATTTTATACATAAGATGATAATATTTTTAATATAATTCTTAAAATAATTCTAAACCATATTTCTTTTATTTATTATTATTTTATAAATATTAAAGTATGACTTAACCTATCTAGCAAAATCTCAAGTGTGTATTTAAATTATTAAAAATATAAATTATTATATACATTTTTTTATTTTTATTATGTATCATATCTTTTATGATTTATGTAGGAAAAAAAATGTATTCATTAATTTTGTTGCAAGGTTTAATATAATTTTTTAATTCATATTTTACAAAAAAAAATTATATAAATAAATAAAACGGAAGTTCCATTTCTTTTGTTGTAACCACTATCCTTTTCATAATCGGTTTTTAAAACTATGTTGCGGAAAAGGTAAAAGGAATATTGTATATAAATGTATTTGTAATAATTTCTTGCTAATGTAAAAGAATCTTCTTCTTTTTTTAGATTTTTCTGGTAAACATTGAAATTTTTAACATATAATGAAATGAAAATTTCCTGGAAACATAATTTTTCGTTATTCCTTTTTAAGGACTATTTTCTATAGGAAGAAAAATAAAAAAATGTTTTTTAAAGATATTTTTTTTCTTTATTTTTAGTAGTACTCAAAATTTTCTGACGTAAATAGAAAAATAATAAATTGAATGCAAAAAGTTTTATAGCAGTGCAAATTTTTTTTAGATGAATTTATCATAGTATATGTGCAAAAACTGATACCGAGTTAGGGAACTAACATAAATACATAATATAGAAAATTTAAAATGAGATATATTATTATAAAATCCTTCAGAAATGTTCAAGTTGAACGAGTCTTGTTGAAATTTTTAAAGAACTTTAATTTTCTATAGTATATAACTATATCGTTATGGTGTTCAAGGAGATAATTTCGTACTGCAGTTTTCTATATATAATTTTAAAAGATTCTTGGTTTATTTTTTTTGCAATATGAAGAATGTTCTAATTAATTTATAAATTTCAATAGCTGTCTTTAATATAATATATTCCATACATTATTCTTAGAAAAATTTACATAATCGATAAACTTATTTAATATTATGCGAATTAAGGAATATAGATAAAATTAATAACCTTATTAATAGTTACCTATTATTTTAAATTTTATATAAATTAATTTTCATCTCATAGTATTGAACATCGATTATTAGACGTATATTTTCTCCTTTGTCATACTGTACAAATAATATTGTCTATGGACAATATTTAACATAAATAATGTTTCAAATTTTGTCCACATTGTTTGTAAAGATTCCAAATAAAATCAAGTTATTTTCGTAAATTTTGTAATTTTGTGTATTTAAAGTATATTGGGTGTGAGACGAATTATCCACTATAATACGTTAGTAATATGTTTTCTTTGCAGTAATATATAGTCTTAGATTTGGGGAAATAATCATTCCATTATATTTCCAAAATGTAATAGTTACACTATAAATACCATGACCTACAACAGTACCGGTTATGACATCAAATTTATCATATGATGTAAAGAAATTCCTTTATACATCTGATATTACGGGGAATTGATTAAATCCACTAAAAAAACAGAAAGATTGATTTCAATTTACCTTCATGTAAATAAAACATAAACATAAAGCCACGTGCACTTTTGATTTATGCGCAAGTACCAAAACATCGTCGCCATATTGCATTCATTATGTTCATGAAAGTATTGATTTTTCCTAATTTTTAATTATTCTTCGGATTACATACATACGCACAATGGAAATGTTTTGATTAGTTACATAGAAGAAATATAAAAAACGAGAACGTATAAATCCCGAATTCAAAAGTCCATTTCGAATATACATAAATCGAAAAGTTATAGTATTAATTAATGTATTAAAATAAAAGTTATAAGAAAAATATTAAATAAATAACTGAAAATAATTATTTAATGAAATAAGCATAATTGAAAATCAAATTGTTGCTTCCAATTTGTCAAAAGTGAATTATTTATCTAAAAACAAATATTTTGTTTTCCAAATGGAATACAGATAAAGTTAAGAGAAACAAATAAAAATATCCTTGCAACAAATTATCAAATATAAATTTACCCGTTCCTTTAAAAATCTAACAATATAAAATAAAATTTTCGTTCAATATGATCAAAATGAAACCATATGCCCCTTCGAATCGTATTGCGATTCGTGCTGATAGTATTGATGAAGAAATCAGTGATGATATAGAAGATGATGTTTTTATTCGTGACGGTCGATCTGCTAAAGTATATAAATTTTTCTTTCAGAATTATTGAATAATTTATAATTGGATAATTAATAATAATTATTATTTTGTTATAGATAAATGACGAAAATGGAGTTAAACGACCATTAATGGCACCACGTCGTGTCATTGTAAATGGTAAAATAACAAATCCTGTGCCAATTATGAAAAAAAATCGTAGACGTTGTTGGAAATGCTGTGAACCATTTTGTTATGGTTTAGTTGCTGTAACAATTTTAGTAGCTTTAATATTATTAGCTGCATTTATCTTAACATTATTTCCAATACCATTACAAAAACTGAAAGTTTGGTTAAAGAAGGAGCCTCAATTGGTTATAAATGTTGGATCATTCGGATCAAATACTGGTACACAAAATGAAAGAGATGCATATGGAAATGTTGGACCTGAATTAGTACCGTGCACCCAAATGCAAGTACACAGAGTATGGACAAAAGTATTTCCAAGGATTAATAGTGAAAGTCCTGTTCGATATGCTGATTTAAATGGTGATGGGGAACAAGATATAATTTTTGGTTACGGAATTGGTGAGTATTTAATAAATTAAAATTTACTATTCCGCATGTCATAATATTAACATATTATTATTATATCAGACGACAGTATCCAATATGAAGATCTTTCAATACCTAAATGTACTTCGGCACGTCAAGTTGAAGAAATTCCATGTGAAGGTGGTGTAATTGCATTGAATGGCATCTCTGGAGATTTAATTTGGCAACGATGGACTGCAGCAAATATTTTTACAATAATATGTATAACAGATATTGATAAAGATGGTTATATGGATTGTATAATTGCAGGACGTGGAGGAGTAATGATAAAATTTCATTTCTTAAATATAAAACATTTATTTTTTTATTTTCTAGATTGTAATGGCAATTAATGGTCGCAATGGAGAAATAATATGGAATTTACGTGAATTAGATGTTGAAACAAGCTCACCAATTATTTTAGATTTATATACAATAAATTCAATACGTGACATTGATGAAGACAATTGTCCAGATATTGTTGCAGTTCATTTAGAAGAACGTAAAAGTTCACGTTCAGGGCATATTAAACTAATATCAGGTCGTACGGGCAAGGTTATTCGAAGTTTACCAACACCATTTAAAGAAGAAATATTTGTACCAATACAAATGATAACCCAAGAGGATGGTACCGAATTATTATTGATTACAACAGGTGGACAAAATAGTGCTGGTGGTATATATACAATACGTTTATACACATTAATGGAATTTCGTAGTGAAAAAGAATTTAATCCAATTTTTCAAACTGATTATTCCGGATTTATGGTACCAGCAATTTTAACTGATATTAATGGTGATAATATCGATGATATTATAATAGCAGCATTTAATTCAACTGTATATGCATTTGATGGTCGTAATTATTCAATGATTTGGAATTATACATTTCCAGCAAGTGAAAGTGTCAGTGCTATTGTACCAGGACATTTTAATCATGACAATATTACAGATTTTATGATTAAATATAATACTGGTCCAGGATTTCCAGTTTATTATTATTCACAAACAACAATTTTAAATGGTTTAAATGGTATACCATTATTATTATCAATGATGACAGATTCAGGTGGACCAAACAGTTTATTAGGTGGTGTATCAATTTCACAAACATTTGGTGGCGATTTCTTTTTACATTGGCAAGTACAATGTCGTGACAAATATAATGCAAAAGATGCCTATGAGTTTATTCCTAGTAATATAAAGTTTTTTTTTCTAATTTATCAGCATAATTATACACTTATTTAATATATAGATAGTGATGTTCTATCGCAAGCCCGAGCTGATGTATGCTTGCTAAGATACAATACAACAACAGTTTTAAAATTATATGCAATTGCTAGGCATATTGAATCGCCAGGAGCTGTTATTTTTAATTCAGGTGCGATAATATAAATATGAAGTTTGAAATTATAATTTCATTGAAATTCATGTACCTTTTTATTATTCAGATGACTTGGAAATTCATTTAAACAAAACTGAATCACAGCAAGTAGGATCAAAACAAAGAAATTCTGTATCTCCATTAAAACATCCAAAAATGCTTAAAAAACTACAGGTGAAACATAAAAATAACAAATCGAATTTGTTGCCATCAGTATTATCACTGGCACCAAATGAAATACAATTACGCAAGGAATATAACAGTAAATTTGGAAATAATAAACCAGTTTACGTTGAAGTTGTAGATAATATGCCGGAAAGGTTTCAGAAACCCATATATGATTCAAAATATTTAAAATTAAAATCACAATCTCGAGGTGATGAGGACTGTAATACAATTGATCGTACACAATATGTTGATCCCGCAGTATTAAAATCACCTTTTGCCTATGCATACAACGATGTACCAGACGAAAGAGAATTTGTAAGTTTTTAACCAAAAAGTAAAGTACATACATAAATAAATTAATAAAACCATAAATTTATGTAATTTATAAAGAAAGACTATGAAAATGAAAAAACACCACAACGACTTCAACAAGAAGAATATGATATTTTATATAATGACGAACAATCTCAACCTTCACAAAATCAATTAAATCAACGTCCAATTCGATTGCGTGCTAAATATCCGGGAAATCGTGATGTTCGAAGTCAATTTGCTAAAGATGGTTTAACTACAAGAAATGGTTCTTATTCAGAAAATCAAACCGAATCATTTAATAAGGAAACAGATTATTTTGTAGAAGAAACAACAACTTCAAACTCTAATGAACCAGCTCTCAGCTTGTGGGATTTGGAAATCGAAAAAGAAGAAGAAGAAGCTATGAAGGAAACTAATAAATATAATTATAATAGTAGACATAGTCGAGATGATCCAACTGTTACTAATTCCGTAGATTTATTGCAATCTTTAGATAATATAAATGATAATTTATTTTTAACATCAATAACATCAACTGGTGTTTTGATGGAATCTTTAGATAAATCAACTAATTCTAGTATAGATTTTACATTTGTAGTTAATGTTAGGGAATCGGAAACATATCCACCACTGTTTTTGCCACAAGATTTAAGTTGTGTAGAAGAAAAACTTAGTGCTTATAAAAGTAAGTTTATAATATAACATCAATGTCATACCATTAAAAAAGAATTAAAATATCCTTTTTTTTTAAATTTTTATCGTATTAAAATGCATTAGTTACTAATCTTTTATTATCTCATTTTTCCAGGTTTCATTAATGAAGATTTACTAACATTACAGAAACAAATAATAAATCAATGTCTTAGTTTACGTATCAAAAATATAACACCAAATAAACTTCGCTATGAATCACAAGTTGTTGTTACAAGAATTTCAATATCTTGTTCTTGTGGTGTACTTGAACCAGGTGAAATTTGCTCAAGATTAGATAATATTCAACAACAAAAATGGAAACAATATATGAATTCAGGAAATGGAAACTATCGAAATTAAAACATCAGTGAAGTGATTCAACCAGAGACCTATTTTTTATAAATATAATATTTTTATTTATTTAAATTGTAAAGCGTTTTATACATATAAAATAATTTCAAAATTAAATCCAGTAAAAATTATATTAAACATTTTATAAATTAAAATAGTTTTATTAAGTATAAAAAAATATAAATAAAAAAGTTTTTTAAAAATACTTTCCCTTAAAGAAATATTCAACTAAAAAGTAATAAACAAGCAAATAATACCACATCAATGTACTTTCCCGTTGAATTTGAGCAACTGTCAACAATAGTAAGGGAAAGTAGACCTTATCAGAATTAATGCCATTTATAAAGAGGTCTACCTTTCCCTTACTATTGTTGACAGTTGCTCAAATTCAACGGGAAAGTACATTGATGTGGTATTATTTGCTTGTTTATTACTTTTTAGTTGAATATTTCTTTAAGGAAAGTATTTTTAAAAAACTTTTTTTATTTATATTTTTTATTTTACACTTTTTAGTCGGTCAAATATTTATTCATTTAACCGACTAAAAATATTTAAATACTTTGACAACTTGGGAATGATTTGTTTGCGCTACTCATGGCCCACGATTTGGAATTCCACATGTGGCTGATGGTTTTTGTATAATCGGCTCCACATGAGCCAGGGTACTGCTCGGACAACGCTTCAAGATCTTTTATTTGATGCCCCACCTGATTTTTTTGTGATGGGCCCCCACATGACACAGGTTTTGGGCCCTAACATGAATTATGAAGCTCCACGGACTGCGCAACGAGATGTATTTTTCAATACCTTTTATTTGATACCTCTCATGTCTTTTTGCATTATGGGCCCCACAAGACCCAGAGTACCTCTCGGAACAGATTTTGGGCCCACTTGACCCACGCACTACGAAACGAGATGTACTCTGCACGACCTTTCATTTGATACCTTACTCTATATTTTTATGATTTAAGGCCTTGTTGACCCACATGAACCCCTTTTGGAACCTCGTGTAACCCAGTGTGCCTTTACGGACTACGCTCATTTAAATATACTCTTCAAGACCTTTCATTTAATACCCCACATGATTTTTGTATAATGAGCCCACATGACCCACATTTGGACCCCCGTATAATCGAATGTGCCCCACGGACTACCCTCATCGAGATGTACTCTTCAAGACCTTTCATTTGATTCCGCACATGATTTTTTGTATGATTGGGCCCCACATTGCCCCCGTTTTGGGTCCGAGATGACTCACGACGCCCTCCGGGTTACTACCCATTGAGATGTACTGTTGAAGACCTTTCATTTGATACCCTACATGGTTTTTGTAAGATGGGGCCCAACATTGCCCTGTTTTAGCCCTACATGACACACGGCGCCCCAAGAAATACACCACATTGAGATGTACACTGAAATGTACACATACAAACTTTTTTTGTAATATGGGGTCCAACATGGCCCCCGTTTTGGCCCCCGGCATGACCCTCGTCGTCCCCCGACTACCCCCATTGAGATGTACTCTTCAAGACCTTTCATTTTTATTTATTATTGCCCCGATTTGGGCCCGCCATGACCCACGGCGCCCCCCGGACCCCCGTCCAATGAGACATTCAAAAATAAAACGGCCCTCCGCGCCCCGTCTCCCTAATCAAAAAGGCCCCCAACTATATTGTACCAAGCCATTGATGACACGAGCCATTGATCACACGAGCTCAACTTCCAAATTTGAGCTCAATCGGTCAAGCCGTTTAAGAGTTATGGCCAGGTGAGGAGATATATATATAATATATAAATATACCTATATACTGGAAGGCTCCGGGAAAACCAGTCAAAAACATTTCAGTCAAAAAAAAAGGAATTTCAGTCAAAAATAAAAAGGCATCTGCGTCAAAATAATTTTTGACTGAATTGCCTTTTAAGAAGGAAATTCAGTCAAAAAACTGAAAAGGAATTCCAGTCAAAACTTTTTGATTGGGATTCCTTTTGGATTTATTGACTGTAATGAGAAATAACTCATAAGAGCAAATATTATTACTTTAACAGGCCGTCTCCACTATCCATGACCGTTTCCGTTTCCATTTCCATTTCCATTTCCATAGCCATTTCCATTTATGGATTTCCAAACAAAAAAACTGGGCATTTCATGGACTGAAATATTATTCGAAATATCATTGAAATTTGTATTATATTTTGATTTTCAACGTGTAAAATAGTTTTGTATTGGTAATATAGAATATTGGGAATACAGAACGAAAGTCAATTAATTAACCACAATATGAAACCTAATTTACAAATTAAACCACTTTCCGCCATTTTATTTTTGACAATTCGTTCATAAACTTTTCCATAAATGGACGTCCATAAGGTTTGCCATTTATGGAATGGCTGATCCTGATGGACGAGTGGTCTCCATTATCCATAATGGTTTCCATTTCCATAATGGTTTCCATTTCCATTGCCATTTATGGACAACATTATGGATAGTCGAGACCCCGTGTAACTTGCAAGGAGATGCTATATAAAATAAAATATGTCCGAATGTTTTGTGGGGGGAAAAGAGATTTTTCACACAATTTCGTCAATATCAGGCAATCTGACAGCAAAATTACATACAATCTGAAAATTTAAACAAAAAATTGTGAGGAAACAGCTTGTAGGGGCAAAAGTATACTATAGCATCTCCTGATATTATATACTCTAAGCTTGCATTATAACCATAATGCTGTACATAGTACATATTATGACAATACACGAAATAAAAATCGTTACTTTATAACTTTATTTTAACTATTTATTATAAATATATATATATATTATAAATTTAAATATAAATTCACAAATGTAATGTAAATATAAATATAAATATATAATATAATATATAATAATATAATATTAATATATAATAATATATTAAATATTACATAATATAATATATAATAAAATATATAATAGGAGTAATATAAATATAAAAATAAATTTATAAATATAAATATATATAAATATAATCAACAGTTATTTAATAAAAAAATATATTATATATTATATTATATATATTATTATATATTAATATTATATTATTATATACTATATTATATATTTATATTTATATTTACATTATATTTGTGATATATTTAAATTTATATTTAAATTTATAATATATATATATATATTTATAATAAATAATTAAAATAAAGTTATAAAGTAACGATTTTTATTTCGTGTATTGTCATAATATGTACTATGTACAGCATTATGGTTATAGTGCAAGCTTAGAGTATATAATATCAGGAGATGCTATAGTATACTTTTGCCCCTACAAGCTGTTTCCTCACAGTTTTTTTGTTTAAATTTTCAGATTGTATGTAATTTTGCTGTCAGATTGCCTGATATTGACGAAATTGTATGAAAAATCTCTTTTCCACCCACAAAACATTCGGACATATTTTATTTTATATAGCATCTCCTTGCAAGTTACACGGGTCTCGACTATCCATAATGTTGTCCCTAAATGGCAATGGAAATGGAAACCATTATGGAAATGGAAACTTACGGGGTCTCGACTATCCAACTGAACGAGGTCTCGACTATCCATAATGTTGTCCATAAATGGCAATGGAAATGGAAACCATTATGGATAATGGAGATCACTCGTCCATCAGCCATTCCATAAATGGCAAACTTTATGGACGTCCATTTATGGTTAAGTTTATGAACGAATATGTCAAAAATAAAATGGCGGAAAGTGGTTTAATTTGTAAATTAGGTTTCATATTGTGGTTAATTTATTAATTGACTTTCGTTCTGTATTCCCAATATTCTATATTACCAATACAAAACTATTTTACACGTTGAAAATCAAAATATAATACAAATTTCAATGATATTTCAGTTCATGAAATGCCCAGTTTTTTTGTTTGGAAATCCATAAATGGAAATGGAAATGGAAACGAAACGGTCATGGATAGTGGAGACGGCCTGTTAAAGTAATAATATTTGCTCTTATGAGTTATTTCTCATTACAGTCAATAAATCCAAAAGGAATCCCAATCAAAAAGTTTTGACTGGAATTCCTTTTCAGTTTTTTGATTGAATTTCCTTCTTAAAAGGCAATTCAGTCAAAAATTATTTTGACCCAGAAGCCTTTTTATTTTTGACTGAAATTCCTTTTTTTTTTACTGAAATGTTTTTGACTGGTTTTCCCTGATCCGTTTTTGACTGGAATTCATTTTCAGTTTTTTGACTAAATTTCCTTCTTAAAAGGCAATTCAGTCAAAAACTATTTTGACCCACATGCCTTCCTATATTTTTGACTGAAATTCCTTTTTTTTTTCTGAAATGTTTTTGACTGGTTTTCCCTGAGCCGGTTTTGACTGGAATTCCTTTTCAGTTTTTTGACTGAATTTCCTTCTTAAAAGGCAATTCAGTCAAAAATTATTTTGACCCAGATGCCTTTTTATTTTTGACTGAAATTCCTTTTTTTTTTGACTGAAATGTTTTTGACTGGTTTTCCCGGAGCCTGTGAAAGTATATGTAGATATTGGAAAAATTTCGGTTGAATTTAAATTACTTCCCTGCAAGAAATAGTTCACCAGTTTATTTTTTTTTTTCAATTCTCACACTAACGCATTTGGTTTTAAGAATTACCTACTTATTAGGAAAAAAAATTCACCAGTTAGTGCCAGAAACGTGAATTAACTCAGAAACGTCAAAATTTATTAAGTAGTCAGACTCTGAACGGTGTAGAGCATTAGTTAAAGTTAATTAAAATTTAATTTAATTAAAGTGAAAAATAGTTTTTGGAAAAAATATTAATAAAACGTTCAGGTAAGTGTATTATTAATTAATATAATTATTTTCAATTTTTTAAATAGTTTGAATTTTGATATGCAATTTGTATCAGGCCATATTTTTTTTTTTAGTTTTCTTTCTATTCTTTACCTTTGATTGTGATTTTGTTAAAAAAAATATCTAATTATTCAATAATTACGTTACTAATTCGTAATTATTGAATAATAATCATAAAATACTTTTATTATATTTTGCTGTAATTTTTTAAAAATATTTTTGTGCTTTTAATAGTAGTGGTGAACGGCCAAGAATTTCACCAGTTTGTTCCCTAGTTTTTTCACCTGTATAATAAATGCTGCTTTTTTCAAAGTATTTACTTCGTATTCGTAATTTCAAAGTATTTACTTCTTCGTACGAAGAATTAACTTCATAATTGTTGTTTTTAATTAAAGAATTTAATGCAAACCTTGAAAAAACCAGCATTTATTGTACAGGTGAAAAACTAGGGAACAAACTGGGTGAACTGAACCACTACTATTAAAAGCGCAAAAATATTTTGAAAAAAGTGCAACAAAATCAACAGTACTAAATGCAGCATTTTTGCTGCATTTCTTTTAAACTATTTTATGCGTTAAAATAAAAATAGTAGAAACTTATAATTTTTTGTTTAATTTTTCTTTTTTTTAGTCAACTTCTTAGAGAACATCTAAAGGAGTTCATGGAAATTCAATGACGAATTTTATATAAAATTTGATTGGGATCGGTCTGGGAAAAGAGGACTGAAAAATTTAAAATTAAAACTATTTTCAACCTATCTTTTTGGTAAAAAATATTTTTATTACATTTTGTTTTTATTAAATCTGGACTTTTTAAAACTTTTTAGATTGTTCAAATCTTCCAGCACCCGAATTGGGAGAAAAAATATAAGAAAATATGTTTCACGCTCCCACAATAGTATCAATAACACCAAAAAGAAAAGAAATACAACACAGTAATTTGTTTATACTATTTATATATTTTTTTAATGAAATGTTATTTTTATTTAAATAATTTAAATAAATTATTTTATAACAAAACAACTGAATTGCACTTGTTATTTCATTACATGAATTCACTAGTTATGTCACTAGTGCAAGGAACTGGTATGCTTTTAGGTGAATATGCACCAAAACCACACCAGTTCCATGCACTACTTACTTCACTAGTGCATGGAACACGTTCCTTCACTATATGGGGAAATATATGGTGACCATTCATAGGTCGTTCCTTTTTATTTGATAAAAGTGGTGAAGTTTTTCACCGAGCCTATATTGAGTTCATAAGAGAATTCACCAGTTCCATTCATCAGGGGTAATATAGTGAATTCACTGGTTCTGTTCTTACAGGGTTATTTATGTACGGTTTCCATTGGTATACAAAATTTGTCAAATTCATATTAAGATTCGTGAATAAGCCACCATACCATAGTTAACCAAACATAAATACCAGATTCAGAAAGTAAATTCACCATTTTCAAAAATATAGGTGTGTTGGGGAGCTCAGGCGAAATTGAGGCTTGCTCGGCCGGGATATATTGGACTAGTGATGTATAAAATTTATGTAAATTTTTTACCAAAAATTTCACTAAAGTAGCAGAGTAGCATAAATCTCAGAATTCAGAATATAATTTCCACTGTTCAATATTCAATTTTCATGACTTCCGAATTTTCATACGCAAATCTGAGTTTCGTATATTTGCTTACGGAATTCCGATTTCTTTTATTTGTCGGAATTCCATAAGCAATTCGTAACTCGGGAAATCGTCCGAAGAAGGAACGCAAAGTGCTCTGGCTTACTTCCTTAATACTGATAATATACCAATGCAAAAAGTATTTAGCAAAAAGTAAAGGCTTAAAATATTTAATTTATGTACATATTTAATTTCAGAATTTCACATTTAAAGTTTTCTTCATAATGTGTATGTGTTTATGTGTTTAGATATAAATGATAAATTTCCTCTTGTGGGATTAAGGCACATATGTGTACATGTTTTTGTATGCGTAATAAAAGTAACGAAAATGAATAATTTTAATGCTCCAAATACACAAATGTGTACATTAAACGATTTTTAAGAAACATGCATACTTTTAGGAGCTAAATATTTATTGTTCAAGCTTGTATTCCTGATATGTTGACCTAGCATTCAGAGGAAATTTTGTTTTATATAGAGTTTTGGAGTACGCATGATGATTTGTGTGATTTGGTGTTTTTTCTCTTTAGAGCAGCCGCGAGTATTTTTTTTATTGTTTAGAAAATTCGATTGGATGCAGTTGTACTAATTTTTGCAAGTTTTCTTTTATAGTTTTAGAAATATTGTTTGTTTTAGGAACGTGTACATGCAACATATGTGGTAATTTTTTTTGTATTATTCTAGGAAGTTATAACAGGTATAGTTTATGAAATATGATATTTTGGATGTTATTATAATATAAAATTGAACTGGTAGGTGAAATGGCAAGCAAAAAAGGATTAACGGACAAGGACATCGAAAATATATTAAACTACATGGAGGATAATGATTCGGAACTGGATCTTATTCTGACAGATGAAGAAAATAACGATGAGGAAATTGTAGAGCGAACTGAGGATATTCAGGAAGATTAGGAATTAGGAGTTCATGAAATGCCCAGTTTTTTTGTTTGGAAATCCATAAATGGAAATGGCTATGGAAATGGAAATGGAAACGGAAACGGTCATGGATAGTGGAGACGGCCTGTTAAAGTAATAATATTTGCTCTTATGTGTTATTTCTCATTACAGTCAATAAATCCAAAAGGAATCCCAATCAAAAAGTTTTGACTGGAATTCCTTTTCAGTTTTTTGATTGAATTTCCTTCTTAAAAGGCAATTCAGTCAAAAATTATTTTGACCCAGAAACCTTTTTATTTTTGACTGAAATTCCTTTTTTTTTTACTGAAATGTTTTTGACTGGTTTTCCCTGATCCGTTTTTGACTGGAATTCATTTTCAGTTTTTTGACTGAATTTCCTTCTTAAAAGGCAATTCAGTCAAAAATTATTTTGACCCAAATGCCTTCCTATATTTTTGACTGAAATTCCTTTTTTTTCTGAAATGTTTTTGACTGGTTTTCCCTGAGCCGGTTTTGACTGGAATTCCTTTTCAGTTTTTTGACTGAATTTCCTTCTTAAAAGGCAATTCAGTCAAAAATTATTTTGACCCAGATGCCTTTTTATTTTTGACTGAAATTCCTTTTTTTTTTACTGAAATGTTTTTGACTGGTTTTCCCGGAGCCTGTGAAAGTATATGTAGATATTGGAAAAATTTCGGTTGAATTTAAATTACTTCCCTGCAAGAAATAGTTCAACAGTTTATTTTTTTTTTTTCAATTCTCACACTAACGCATTTGGTTTTAAGAATTACCTACTTATTAGAAAAAAAAATTCACCAGTTAGTGTCAGAAACGTGAATTAACTCAGAAACGTCAAAATTTATTAAGTAGTCAGACTCTGAACGGTGAAGAGCATTAGTTAAAGTTAATTAAAATTTAATTTAATTAAAGTGAAAAATAGTTTTTGGAAAAAATATTAATAAAACGTTCAGGTAAGTGTATTATTAATTAATATAATTATTTTCAATTTTTTAAATAGTTTGAATTTTGATATGCAATTTGTATCAGGCCATATTTTTTTTTTTAGTTTTCTTTCTATTCTTTACCTTTGATTGTGATTTTGTTAAAAAAAATATCTAATTATTCAATAATTACGTTACTAATTCGTAATTATTGAATAATAATCATAAAATACTTTTATTATATTTTGCTGTAATTTTTTAAAAATGTTTTTGTGCTTTTAATAGTAGTGGTGAACGGCCAAGAATTTCACCAGTTTGTTCCCTAGTTTTTTCACCTGTATAATAAATGCTGCTTTTTTTCAAAGTATTTACTTCGTATTCGTAATTTCAAAGTATTTACTTCTTCGTACGAAGAATTAACTTCATAATTGTTGTTTTTAATTAAAGAATTTAATGCAAACCTTGAAAAAACCAGCATTTATTGTACAGGTGAAAAACTAGGGAACAAACTGGGTGAACTGAACCACTACTATTAAAAGCGCAAAAATATTTTGAAAAAAGTGCAACAAAATCAACAGTACTAAATGCAGCATTTTTGCTGCATTTCTTTTAAACTATTTTATGCGTTAAAATAAAAATAGTAGAAACTTATAATTTTTTGTTTAATTTTTCTTTTTTTTAGTCAACTTCTTAGAGAACATCTAAAGGAGTTCATGGAAATTCAATGACGAATTTTATATAAAATTTGATTGGGATCGGTCTGGGAAAAGAGGACTGAAAAATTTAAAATTAAAACTATTTTCAACCTATCTTTTTGGTAAAAAATATTTTTATTACATTTTGTTTTTATTAAATCTGGACTTTTTAAAACTTTTTAGATTGTTCAAATCTTCCAGCACCCGAATTGGGAGAAAAAATATAAGAAAATATGTTTCACGCTCCCACAATAGTATCAATAACACCAAAAAGAAAAGAAATACAACACAGTAATTTGTTTATACTATTTATATATTTTTTTAATGAAATGTTATTTTTATTTAAATAATTTAAATAAATTATTTTATAACAAAACAACTGAATTGCACTTGTTATTTCATTACATGAATTCACTAGTTATGTCACTAGTGCAAGGAACTGGTATGCTTTTAGGTGAATATGCACCAAAACCACACCAGTTCCATGCACTACTTACTTCACTAGTGCATGGAACTCGTTCCTTCACTATATGGGGAAATATATGGTGACCATTCATAGGTCGTTCATTGATAAAAGTGGTGAATTTTTTCACCGAGCCTATATTGAGTTCATAAGAGAATTCACCAGTTCCATTCATCAGGGGTAATATAGTGAATTCACTGGTTCTGTTCTTACAGGGTTATTTATGTACGGTTTCCATTGGTATACAAAATTTGTCAAATTCATATTAAAATTCGTGAATAAGCCACCATACCATAGTTAACCAAACATAAATACCAGATTCAGAAAGTAAATTCACCATTTTCAAAAATATAGGTGTGTTGGGGAGCTCAGGCGAAATTGAGGTTTGCTCGGCCGGGATATATTGGACTAGTGATGTATAAAATTTATGTAAATTTTTTACCAAAAATTTCACTAAAGTAGCAGAGTAGCATAAATCTCAGAATTCAGAATATAATTGCCACTGTTCAATATTCAATTTTCATGACTTCCGAATTTTCATACGCAAATCTGAGTTTCGTATATTTGCTTACGGAATTCCGATTTCTTTTATTTGTAGGAATTCCATAAGCAATTCGTAACTCGGGAAATCGTCCGAAGAAGGAACGCAAAGTGCTCTGGCTTACTTCCTTAATACTGATAATATACCAATGCAAAAAGTATTTAGCAAAAAGTAAAGGCTTAAAATATTTAATTTATGTACATATTTAATTTCAGAATTTCACATTTAAAGTTTTCTTCATAATGTGTATGTGTTTATGTGTTTAGATATAAATGATAAATTTCCTCTTGTACATATGTGTACATGTTTTTGTATGCGTAATAAAAGTAACGAAAATGAATAATTTTAATGCTCCAAATACACAAATGTGTACATTAAACGATTTTTAAGAAACCTGCATACTTTTAGGAGCTAAATATTTATTGTTCAAGCTTGTATTCCTGATATGTTGACCTAGCATTCAGAGGAAATTTTTTTTATATAGAGTTTTGGAGTAAGCATGATGATTTGTGTGATTTGGTGTTTTTTCTCTTTAGAGCAGCCGCGAGTATTTTTTTTATTGTTTAGAAAATTCGATTGGATGCAGTTGTACTAATTTTTGCAAGTTTTCTTTTATAGTTTTAGAAATATTGTTTGTTTTAGGAACGTGTACATGCAACATATGTGGTAATTTTTTTTGTATTATTCTAGGAAGTTATAACAGGTATAGTTTATGAAATATGATATTTTGGATGTTATTATAATATAAAATTGAACTGGTAGGTGAAATGGCAAGCAAAAAAGGATTAACGGACAAGGACATCGAAAATATATTAAACTACATGGAGGATAATGATTCGGAACTGGATCTTATTCTAACAGATGAAGAAAATAACGATGAGGAAATTGTAGAGCGAACTGAGGATATTCAGGAAGATTAGGAATCTTCTTCAGAGGATGAAGAACCTGCAAACATTATGGAGCCCACACCAAGCACATCAAGGCAAGTATGTCCAGAAATTATTGTCAATACAGCTAGTTAATTAGCTGCGCTACGTAAATATATCTGGTATATGGAAAAAGATAATGAGCTGACCAATAATATGCCAGAATTCGATAACGGTGTTAATTTTTCTGATGCTGGTAGTGGTAATAGTGGTAATAGGCCGTTTGTTCTATTTTGAAAAGTTTTTTCCGCCTGAAGCATATGAAATTATAGTAACGGAAACCAATAGATATGCCCTACAATGTGCTGATGCTTTTTCTACGTCCACGGCTGAAATCAAAATATATTTAGCGGTAAATATAGTAATGATAATGACTTATATTAAATATCCCCAATACAGACTGTATTGGTCGTCGAATCCTGCTGTTAGAATGGATTTAAATTGCAGATGCAATTCCATTGAAAAGGTTTGAAAAAATCAAAAGATTTTTGCACTTTATTGACAATGAAACCATACCTGTGCCCAATAATGATTGTTTCATCAAATTAAGGCCAATATTGGATATATTGAACCATACTTTTTCAACCGCTGCACCACTTACGCAGTTTCAAGCAATTGACGAAACAATAATTCCTTTCAAAGGCAGACGCCGTGCAAAACAGTATATAAAATCAAAGCCTAAAAAATGCAGGTTCCAATGACCTTGTTTCGAAATTTGAAATGTACCAAGGAGCTGCAGGTTCCAATGGCCTTGTTTCGAAATTTGAAATGTACAAAGGAGCTAGAAAAGAGCAGGTTTCTTCTGAACCCAACTTCGGTATTATTGGAAACACCGTTGTGAGAATGGTGGAAGGCCTTGGAAAAAACCATAAAGTTTTTCTGGATAATCTCTTCACAAGCCTTCCTGTAATTCGTCATTTGAGAGAAAAACAAATTTATGTGGGTGGAACGATCAGATCAAATCGACTCGAAGGAGCGGATCAGAAATTAAAATCCTCCGACTTATTGAAAAAGGCTGGTCGTGGAGCAATGTCAATTGCTTCAACAAATGACAACATTACAATAATTAGATGGAACGATAGCAACATTGTGCATATGGCGTCCTCGTTCATTGGAAAGGAGCCCATCGACCAAGTTCAGCGATACGATAGGAAGCAGCATAAGCATGTATCAGTAAACCGACCATTCTGTGTGGCATACTACAACAAGCATATGGGGGGAGTGGATTTGTCAGACAGAATGGTGGCATATTATCCCCATGCTATAAAAAATAGAAAGTTTTATTTACGCGTCTTTTTCCATTTTTTCAACGTGGCGCTTAACAATGCCTGGCTAATATATAGAGAAAAGGAATCCAAAATATCCTTCCTCGAATACAAAGCAGAAATAGCAAATACAATATTTTCAATTTGCAAAAACGTCCGCAAACGTGGAAGACGTTATTTATTATAATAAATTAATGTTTTTATTTATTTTTTAACTTCTGTATGAATTAATTTTACGTTTCATTTCATTTATTATAATAAAACATTATACCTATTACCTTAGCGTTCCAAATTTTTGTTCATTATTTTAAGAAAAAATAATACACCCACTGTTTTAAAAAAATGTAATTTTCAATTACGTATTTACAGTTTTTTTATCGTAGAATTACTTATTTCCCGGAAAAGTGCATATTTTTTTTAATTTTACTATATATAACCCGCAAAGTTACATTTTATTACGAGTTTTCAATTAATATTTCAAATTACAATTTCTATAAAGTAAAATTACTTTGTTTTTTATTTAATTTTAACTAGTGATTGAAAATTACATAAAAAATAGTTAGAACTACTAAAAATTACTAGTAATATTACTGCGTCCATTAAGTTTCAATTTGAATTTAATTTTACATGTATTTTTTAGTAAAATTAAATTAAAGTTCAAGTAAAATTACATACTTTTAACTATAATTTTAACTTCTTATTAAAAATTACATAAAGAAGACTTAAAAGTACTGATAATTAGAAGTAATTTTGCTGTGTAATAATTTAAATTTTAATATAGCATTTTTCAAATATTTTATATTAAAATTACATTATAATTAAAGTAAATTACAACTTCCATTTGATTTTACTAGACAATGCAAATAATCTTAAGCTGCATCATTTTATTTTGCTAACTTAAGTAAGTAAATTTAAATTTATTTGCGCTTAACAATTCTCAAAAAAGTGTTTTTCCTTGCAAAAACAAGTAAAAAAGATTAAGTAATGCTTAATGTATAAACAGAAGAAATTTTCACAACTCAGTTAGTGCGCGCGAGAGTAGGTTGTGTTTATTCAACTTATAAAATTATATAAAAAAATAAATTTATTTAAAGTTAAATAAATTATAACTTGGAAAAATAAAATATGTGAGTATAAATTTATTAATAAATAAATTATAAGAAAATCTGGAGATGATTAAAACATTTCCTGTAAGATAGCGATATATTACAATAGGTTCGGTGATAAATGCGCACACGAAATTTGCGCACACGAAAAATGCGCACACGAAATTTGCGCACATGAAAAATGCGCACACGAAAAATGCGCACACAGAAATTTGCGCACACGGAAATTTGCGCACACGGAAATTTGCGCACACAGAAAAATGCGCACATAGAAAAATGCGCACACAGAAAAATGCGCACAAGGAAATATCCGCACATGGGAATAATAAAGGATTTATTGTTTTATTAAAATATTAAACATAATTAGAGGCAATTTACAATAGAAGGATCAACATGAATACTATTATTATATAAAGAAAATGCAATAAATAAAAAATAAATAAGTAAATAAAGTTGATTTAAAAAAAAAATGTTATATGGACCTACATATTAAATTTATTTATTAATAAAATAAAAATTAATTTCTTTCAAAATATTAAAACGTCTTAAAAGTCTAAGTAAAATTTAAAAATGCTATAAAATTCAAATCTAAGACATTGACAATGAAAATATTAAATTTCGGGGTTTTACGTTTTTCAGTAGATAAGTAAAATTTTAAAAAATGAATTAAAATATTAAGAATTTTTATAAAAAAACAGGTCAAATGTATATATTAAATTATATTCTAATATATTATTATATTTTACCTTAGTTTGTCATAAAAATTGCCTGTGTTAATTTAATATTTTATATTTTAATTCATATTTTTATAAATTTTACTTATTTCATCTGAAAAACATAAAAACCAGAGATTTAATATTTTCATTGTCAATTTCTTCGATTTGACCTGTTTTTTTTATAAAAATTCTTAATATTTTAATTCATTTTTTTAAATTTTACTTAATTAATTTTTATTTTATTAATAAATAAATTTAATATGTAGGTCCATATAACAATTTTTTTTTTAAATCAACTTTATTTATTTATTTATTTTAATTTTTTGATATGATTAACTTAACCTAATAAAGTAAAAGTATATATGTAAGTATTTCATTTTTATTATTATTATAAAGCATATTTTGCATTTTCTTTATATAATAATAGTATTCATGTTGATCTTTTTATTGTAAATTGCCTCCAATTATGTTTAATATTTTAATAAAACAATAAATCCTTTATTATTCACATGTGCGGATATTTCCTTGTGCGCATTTTTCTGTGTGCGCATTTTTCTATGTGCGCATTTTTCTGTGTGCGCAAATTTCCGTGTGCGCAAATTTCCGTGTGCGCAAATTTCCGTGTGCGCAAATTTCCGTGTGCGCAAATTTCTGTGTGCGCATTTTTCGTGTGCGCAGATATGTCTGTGCGCAAATTTCTGTGCGCATTTTTCGTGTGCGCAAATTTCGTGTGCGCATTTATCCTGTCACGATTACAATAATATTATTTAAAGTTAAACTATAATTATATAAATTTTTATTCATCATAGGAAGGAACAAAGCCAGAACAACATTGAAGCACCCAGTCCGGGTCCATTTTGTGCTGTTATTCAAAGTAAATATAAGTTATTTAAATTGATTATAAATTACTTTAATATTAATTTTTTTTATAGTTTCGGTTGAAGAAAAAATATTTTACTATATTCTGCTATTTTGTAATATTTTTTTGGTAAAATTACAAGTTACAGAAGGAAATTTTAAATAACAAGAATTTATATTTACATATAATAAGAAGTAAATATACAAAATAAAGCTAGCAGATATTTACTGAATTAAGCTTGTAAAATTAAATTATTAAAAATATAATTTTACTTTCCAAATGTAATTTTACTGGTGCAGGTAAATTTGCAAGTAAAAGCTAGGCAAATTTGCCCACTAGCAAAAACAAGTAAAATTCAATTGAAATTTTTTAGTGTGCGCGTATGTACAACGTACACATATGTGTACACAATTAGTTCAGGTGTTTCATAGGTAAAAGCCTCAGGTAACTTAAGATTTGTTTTTTCTTTTATATTCATTTGATTAATTATGCAACAGAAAAAAAATATTTTACACAAGTTTTTCGTTTAGAATATAATTTGGCCCTGAAGAGGTTAAGAAAATGTTTTAAACCCTTTGCATTCTTTTTTTTAGGTCGAAAAATCTCAATACTTCTAGGTAAATTCCGTAACAAACTGGCGGGTATTTTAATTGTAAAAATATAAATCAAATTTAGATTTGTTAATAAAATTTGTTTTGCTTCACAAACTAAAGACCCAAAATATGTCTACCAAATTTTTTTAAATTTCCTAACTACATATTCGATCGAATTTGTTCGGAAAAATATATTCAGAATATATAAATAAATAAATATATATAGAATATATATTTGTTATGATCATAATAACAACAATATTTTAATTATATTATTTAAAATATGGTTTATTTTTTATAATGTTACAACTAAAATAATAAGTATTCCACATGTTAAAAAAAATTAGTATAATGATTTGTTCGCAGTGCGACATCTCTATATTACAATATCTGTGATATGATACAAATCAACATTTATAATCTTTTTCTTAGAATTAATAAAAAAAAAAATATAATACTAAATTAAACTATGTATATAAATTGAATAAAACTATAATTATTTATTATTTCGCAAACAAAAAAATACTTTAGCTTTTTGATTTTATAATTTATCTTTTCGTTTTCATTTAATAATTTAACAAATAAAAATCAATTAAAATCAAAACACAATCTTATATATAAGTAATTTAATAAATTCATATACCTTTTCAAGCAATTCCAAATGGTTAAAATAATAAATTTCATGAAATTTTTTGTACCGATAAATATTTATTTTTTGCAATTTCATAAAGTCTTTCAGATTCCAATGGACCAGTAGCTTTAACCATATCTTTTAAAATTCCATTAGGATTTTGTAATAATTCAAAAGCAGAATCAAATTCTTCAACTTTTCCATAATTCATGACCAAAACACGATCTGAATCCATAATTGTATGCAAACGATGTGCTATTGTCATAACAGTACAAGAAGCAAATTGTTTACGAATTGTTGTTTGTATTAACGCATCAGTACTAACAAAAAAGTAATAATGAAATTATATTACAAAATAATAAATATAAATCTTACTGAGGATCAACATTAGCAGTAGCTTCATCTAATACCAAAATTTTATTATTTCTCAATATTGCACGAGCTAAACATATTAATTGCCTTTGACCGACACTGAAATTACTGCCACCAGACATGACACCACTTTGTAATCCTAAATTTGTACTAGCAACATCTTTTAATTCAACAGCGTCCAATGCTTGCCATAATTCTGCATCAGGATATTCTTCAAATGGATCAAGATTTCTGGAATTTAATAATTAAGTTTATTTATGTACATATAATGTCTAAAAAATTAGATTATTACCGTCTTAAAGTTCCTGAGAATAGAACTGGATCTTGTGGAATTATAGAAAGTTTTGATCGAAGAATATCTAATGTAACAGAATTTGTATTAATATCATCAACTAAAATTGAGCCTTCAATTTTCGCTAAACGAAATAGCGCTCCAATCAATGATGATTTACCAGCACCAGTTCGACCAACAATTCCAATCTAATATAAATAGTAAATTTTTGATTTACAGCACATAATTAAAAGTTGATTATAAAGTTTACCTTCTCTTGTGGCATTACAACAAAATTTAACCCCTTTAATACTGGATCAGCTTCATCAAAATAGCGATAATACACATTTTGAAATTCTATTTTACCTTTTTCAGGCCAATTTTTATTTAAGCTGATAGCTTTCTGTGGTTTCTTTTCTGGTTCAAGTTGACAATATTCTATAATTCTTTCCACAGACATTAATTGATTTTCTACTTCAGCACTTTGGCGAATGCCCCATTGTAAAAGACCAGCTAAAGCCATTGATTGTGTTATAGCAAGACCAACATCTGTACCCATAACATCTATACATATAGAAAAAAATTTTTTGGTTAAAATATTTAATTATTTAAAGAAAATTTAAGCTATTTTTACCATCCTCTAGTAACAAAAAATAAAAAGTAACGCAACCCATAAAAATTAAGCAAATGATATCTAATGATAATCCAAAAGCAGTCGAAGTACTAATAAACATATACCATGCGCCAGAATGTAAATCTTGATGATTGTCAAACTCTTGAATTAATTCTTTCTGTGCTCCAAAAGCACGTATTGTAGACAAACCAGTTAATGTAGCTGATAAATGTGTAAATACGGGAGAACGAGCTAAAAAAGGAAGAGTGGAAAAAAATGTTGAGAAATAAATTATAATATATTGATAATTTCGAAAATTTACTTGATCCTTCGAGCCTTTTGATATTTTTTGAAGTCTTCAAGTATATTTTTCTAATAATAAAAAATAGAACGCCTAAAACTAAAACAGGTACTAAAAAAATTGGTTTTACAGTGGCAGTAACTATAATTGCACCAAACATAGTTAATATTATTTGTGATGCATCTAACATAGCTTTAGGTAAAAATTCATCTACAGCTCCCATATCTTTTGAAAATCGATTTAAAATTCTGCCAGATGGATTTGTATCAAAAAATCTCATTGGTGCCTAAGTAAATTTTTATAATATATAAAAAAGACATTGCAATAAAAATTAGTATACCGAAATAATGCCATGGAACATTCCATCATGAAGATTTTGTGAGGCTTTAATTGCAATAGTATAAAAACTTATTGATCGTAAGATACCAATTGTGAATATTCCAACAATGATTCCTCCATGAATATACATACATGTATCTGTACTTAATAATGACTTTTCGGAATTACTTTCTAATGCATTTATATCAATAACATCAAATATATCCTCATCATCTTTTAATAACGATGACGTTGCATTAATTGTCTCTGATGTTGCATTTTTGTAAAATATTCTTAATTCCTCTTGTGCTGTCCAATATGATACCCAGAAATCAGCAAAACTTACGATGGCTTGAGTAAGAATAAATAGCCCACAAATAAATGCAACAATACAGATATTAGTACCATATTTAAAATAATTTCCAATTAGAGAACCCTTTACAGCTCCTTTGGAAGAAAGTTCAAGGTTCTGTGGAGCTTCTTTAGTTTCTTCTTTTTCTTCATTGGTTAATTCATCACTTCCTTCAGTTCCAACAGATCTTAATGAATGATATGATGATCCTAATGATCTTGATGATGATCGTGAATTTGTTCGTCTACGGAGTTTTTGTTGCGGTATTCCATCTTTGTTATTGTCTTCTACTTGATCACTTTCTAATAATTCAGCAAAATCAATACCTGATTTTGATAGCTCACTAGGTGGACCTTGAATTTCTATTTTGCCCTGGTATATTAAAAGTATATTAATTTATATTTTTATATATTTTATGGTAAATATTACGTCATTTAGTATTATAACCCAATCAGCTTCTTTTAAGAAATGAATTTGATGAGTTACCAACAATCTAGTTAGCATTCTTCTAGCAAGACGGCCCTGAGGACCTATAACTTCGTCAAACAAATGTTTTCCTACATGAGCGTCAACAGCACTAAGTGGATCATCCAATAAATAAATATCTGCATCACGATAAATTGCTCGTGCCAAACTTAAAAGTTGAAAGGTTATTGAATTAGATATAATTTTATTTATTAATTTTTATAATTAAACCTAATTCTAGCTTTTTGACCACCAGATAAAGAAGCCCCCTTCTCTCCAATAATAGTTCTATCTCCTTCTGGAAATTGTTCAAAGTCTTTAATTAAAGCACAGCTTTTTACAACAGCATCATATCGAGTTTTATCCATATTTTGTCCAAAAAGAATATTTTGTCGCACACTAGCTGCAAATACCCAAGGCTCTTGAGTAGCAAAAGATATACGACCGTTTACATTCAACGACCCTGACAATAGGGGTAATTCTTCTAAAATTACCTGTAATAATGAAGATTTTCCAGCACCAACAGACCCAACAATACCAACAAGTTGACCTTTTCTTAAATCTAAATTTATGTTACTTAATGTAGTGTTTTCTAAAGAAATATCTCCATTATCCACTATTGCATCAGGATTTTTATATATTTTCCATGTAGCTGTTGCATTTCTTAAGGCAATTGCAATATCTGAAGATATTTCAAAATCTTTTTGTATATGGTGATTGTGATTATTTTCAGTTGTCTTGCCATTAGATTGAAAACTATTAATGTAATCTTTGTTGTACGATAAAGGAGCTTTCTCCTCATATTCGAGAAATTTTTGCAAACGTTTGAAAGAAACAAATGCTTCAGCTATTTCAGCTACACCTCTTACAAACATTTGTGACATAGTCCAGGATATAATATTAAAATACGATGATATTACGAATATTCTAGTAGCTGTTATTTCTCCATTAGTCAATGCCATGGTCATCATTGTGCAAAACATTGCAGCACGTGTTGTGAACAAATTGAAGGTCATATAAAGAGCCCGAACATGTGAATTCTTTCGGACAATTTTTAATTCTAAACCACGGGCCAATCTTACTATATTTGAAAATGGAATTTCCCAAGCATACATTTTAATAACCTATAAGTAAAAAGTTTAAGGTAAACATAATAGAAAACAAGTAAAGTATTTACTTGAACACCAGAAATAATCTCATCCATAAATCGTACACGTTCATCAGTTCGAACAGCCGTTTGATATCGAAATATCGATGATAATTTTCCTGTATAAGCTAATGAAGAAATGAAAATTAATTTTACTTATACAGTTTAAGATCTATTACAATTATACTTACATTGAATTGGTACGACTATAAAAACGATGAGAATTCCAACTATTCCAGCCCATTGAATTTCATGCCATAGAAAAATACCAACAATCACTGTCAATAATGGTGCTGACCACATTGAATTTAAAAAAATTGAAACAATATCAAATCTACTAACATCATTTGATAATAGATTTACAACTTTTCCTGGTGCAGTATCACCTAAAGCTGAATTTGATAATTTTAATGATTTACGATAAATCAAACTGCAAACAGCAACTCTACATTTCATGCCTGTATGAAACGCATTCATTGTAAAATGATTAAAAGATATCGAGCTTAGTGTATTTAATAAGACCATTGTTGCACCAACATAAAGTACTTTTGTCTTTTCTTCTTTACTTTGTACATCTAATCTGCCAATATATATGGAATCCTTATAAAATGATTTAACAAAAAATATTTAATTTAATTCTGATAGTGTTTACCGAAAATATTCCAATAATTTACCCAATAATATTGGTTGAATAAGTCGTATGCCTAATTCATTTACTATGGTTATACAAGCCAAAAACCCAATTTCTTTCCAAAATGTTGCAAGAATTGCTTTTATTAATGATGGTTTTCGAGTTTTTAATTGATTTTCCCATTTTCTGTGAAAAATTAAATGAAAAAAATTATGTAAATAATAAATTTATAACAATGCAATCATTTTTTTTTTAATTTAATTTATTTAGCTATACATAATAATCGATTAATTGAAATGAAATGGTAATTACGAGATTAAAATTATTGAAACTGCGAAATTATATAGTCATATATTATGTGGACTTCTATAAAAAATTAATGTGATTTACAATTTACATTTACAATTTTATACCCAACATTAATTTATGAAATCTTTACAATTTATGAATTATTGCTTATCTGTAAATACTTAATTTGTGTTTTTATGTATACAAGTACTATACAATATCGATATATTTGGAATAACATTTTTTTTCATATTAAATCCTTTTATGATTTGAATAAATTTAAATAAATAAATAAATTACAGAATTAAATACATATAACCAGTATAAGTGTATAAGGTAAGCTTAGCATATTAAAAACATGACAAATTATCTGTAAATAGTTGTGATTCTTTTCTGAGAAATTATTTAATGGAAAATTAAAGGAGATATTTTTATTTTTTATTTTATCAATATAATTATATAAAAAACCAATATTAAAAATAAATGCGCCGCCTCGCCTTGGTTTTAATCACCATAAATCTTTGCCGTAATAAATCTTTGCCGTTTGTATAAAATACCTTTGCGTACAATAATGATGGATTAAAAATCATTGAATATTACAAATTTTTCGTATCTTACAAACGTCAAATTATTATATTATTAAGCATAATCACTATAAAATAATTTACATGGAAACAGAATTTAGATATTAGGGATATTATATGTATATGTATCATATGTAGACTGAAAGATATTATATATAAAATTAACTACACATAATTCGATAGCTAAAGACTCGAATATGCTACAGAAATTTATAGTAACTGTAATGTAATTATATAAAAGATTATGTTAAACCGCATTGATGCTCTACTTAAGTAAAGTATTCTATTTGTTTGTAAACATATTTTCGTCCACATCTAATTCTCAATATTTTATTTTTATAATGACATATTTATTTCACTTCATGTAGCAAATGTTAGTAATACTTTCAGAGAAAAAAATTATTTAGTTTTCATTTTTATTAAATCACATAAACTTTTATTGAAAATCAAATATACTTACGATTCTAATCTGTCCCCTAACGATGTTGAACGATCAACTTTTAAGGGTTGAAAAAGGTCAGTTACGTCTAAAACTTTTTTATATCCTCTTTTAAAAATGTTTACTGTCCACCAAAATATTAAAACTGAAAACATGTTTGCTTCTTCTTTTGGATTTTGTGGCAATGTTCTAAGAGAAGCATCCATGATTTATTGCTGTTTTTTAGATTCACTTTATTTAAATTTCTGCACTGTATTATGTTATAACTATAATTTAATTACACAATTTCCACATTATTTTAAAATATTATATTTAACTCTTTTATTTTCATAATTTCAACACTTATTGAAAAGTTTTTTAGATAATTGTAATGATTTCTTAACAGATTTTTAATTTTGTTTAATTTTATAAGGAAAATAATTATTAAATTTAAGACACCAAATATCTGTAAGTTTGAATAATGAACGGGTCAATTTTTTATGCTATAAAATGATATTTTTTAGAATTCAATAAATTATAATATACTATTATGAAAATAGACACCATAACTTTTAATATTTGTAACACAATTTTCAAATATTTTTGTCCTTATATCTACATCATATATATGGTTTATTATACTTAAGTAGTATATAAATTTCAAATTCTAATTGGCAATAGAAATATTAAATAGTTTTAATAAATTATTTGAACTCAGAGACTTTAAAAGATATTAATTTTAATATAAATTATTATATAAATTTCATATCATTCCTTAAAACTAAATATTGTGCGATTTAATTAGTTTTAATTAATTTGTATTGCTTGCCTACTATATTAGTCCAATAGCAATAGTATATACATATTTATCTTAATAAAAAAACATTATTTATCTGTATGTAAACAAATGATTATTATTTGCAAAACATTTTAATAAAAATATTTATATAAGTTTTATTTAACATATTCAATATTTTATGTCTTAATAATATTATTTGTTAAATATATACAGTTGTTGATATACAATAAGATATTTCGAATATACTTATTAGATTATTTATTATATATATTGATAACGCGAAAGATAAGAATGTGATTTATTCTAGAATGAGAAAATGTTTTGCAATGTACCTAAATATTAATATATTCGTGGTTGATTATTAGATCGGCAAATTATAAACGTTTATTGTGTAACTTTTTGGTTGCGTAACGAATTAATTGTATAATTTAATTTCAATAAAATTAAAATAATTTGTACGGTATACTATGTATTATAAAAAATGAAATAATAGTTTTTATAAATAATTTACTAACATTTTAGTAAATATACCAATATATAAAAATTAAAAATAATGAATTTTTCAGTAATTTTATTTTACAAAAGATTTAAATTTTATTTATTGCTAATTAAGTCTCGACATTTTCAATTGGAACTTTTTGTTTATTTTTAAATAAATATCCAATATCCAATCTGTTCTGTACTCGTATATAAAGTAAGTAATTTTGTAATTTATTTCCAGCTGGTTGGGTTGTTACTCAATCTCTTGCTCTTTATTATTATAGTTTATTATATAACTTTTTAATCTTTTTGCATTGTGAAAATTATAAAATTTGATTTAAAAAAATCAATCATAATTTTAATGTAATTACAAAAATTGGGATTATACACATACAAAGTATTATTAGAAGATTAAATCGGGTCGAGATAGATAAAGAATGTATATAACAATTTTAATCGTTATTCTAAATTCATTATTTTTTGCGATATTCAATATTGGAAAAAAAAAACTTAACCATCGGCAGAGATAATTTCGCTTTCAATAAAGAAGTATAATGCTTCGATAGCCATGAGTAATATACAATTATAGCATTGATGTGTTGAATATTTTGGAATTTCCAGCACATCCATTCAATCAAAGCATAAAATTCAAAGAATAAACAAATTTGCAGTATCTGCTATTGTAGCAAAATGACAGCTCACAGTTTTTTACTTGAATAACACTATTATTATTATATTTATAGATTATTGCAACGTAATTATTTTCATACAAAATATTAAATTATCTTAAGGGTATTTAATTTCAAATTATTTCAGTATCAAATATAATAATTGAATTAATATTAAAATATAATTTACTATATCGCACGAAATTTTATTTTTAGTTATCATCAAATATTATAATGACCTTTTTGTTAGTATTTTACGAAATTGAAACCAACATGACGAACGAGTTTTTTTTTCAAAATTATTCATAAATGAATTTTTACAAATATAATCTATTAGTTTTTTTATAACACATCATCATAAAATGACTTGCAAAACTACATAAAATCTTCTTTTAACTATAAAGCTCTTTTTTTTTTGTATTTATATTTGACAATTTTTTTTTATTATTTTTTGTAATTAAATATTTGATTAATTTTATTTAAGATAAAAGTGTGTAATTTGTGTTTACTATCAGATAAACAATTTTTAATTTATTATTTCTGTTAAATAAATATATATAATTATTTATGTGTGCACTCAAGAGATAATTTTTATATAAAACAAGTAATTTATCACATTATATTTTTTTAATGATATAATACTTAGTAAAAAGTTGTTTTCATTAATTATACTATAAAAAAAATTCTATAATTGTATGAATTTCAAGATCACAAATAATTGTATGCACCTATGATTTTTTTTTAAATTTAAAATATGCATACAAATTTAATTGGAAATCGACAAACATCGTCATCATCATCATCATTATTATTTTTATAATTAACAAAAATTGATACCACAACACTAAAAATGTAATTAAACAACAAAAACAACTTTTATTTTTATAATAAAAAATATTGAAATTATAAATTTTAAGGGTCTTGTTGAAACTGGAGCGCAGAATTTAAATAACCAGAATTTTCATATTTCAAGATAAAAGACAAAAAAATATTTATTTAATTTTTATTTTTGTAATTTTGTTTTACTTTTTTCTAATAATTATATAAACATTTAATTTTTAGTTTTTATTTTATTTATCACACAACAAAATTTATGAACACATGCACGATCAAAAGCTAAAAAAAAAACTTGTTGCTGCCGCAAAAGTAACGATCGAACTGATTTAAGAATTAACATGTAGACATAATAACAAATTATGCCCGGCTCTTATTATGGCACGAGGGCCAGATTATAACAAAAAAAAAGCTCTTTGATTCTTTTATAAAATCAATTAAAAAGGTGAAATGAGCTAAGTCAGAAAATTATAATTTGGTTTGTGAATCAAAATTTATGAACTTTGTGTCTTTGAATGATTGATTTTATTAAATAATATAAGTCATATAACTTCAAATATATTTGGTAGAGACTTATGATGTTTTGAAAAGAAAAACTTTTTATTTAAATATTAAATTTAGTGTATTAATAAAATAGTTAACAAAATTTGACTTAATAGCATTAACGTAACACCGACCGATTTACTTTACAGTGTATCAATTATACTCAACATCCGTATTGTGGTTGGATATTTTTATAATTATTTCTGAATCTATATATAAATTTTTTTAAAGAGAATTTTAATTTTTAGAAAATTTTAAACTTTTTTAAAAAATTTAGAAAATTTAATGTAAACGAAATATAAATAAATTTTTAAAATAAAATTTGAAATATTTATAACACCAAAAATTGTATTTTTAATCTTGATTTTTGTAAACATTATATCGATTTTTATAAATTTCATTGATAAAATTTAATATATGTATATGTATATAAAGCTAATTGATATATAATAATATATAAGATAAATAATATATGTATGTCATATATATAAATAATATATTATATTTTGGCTTATTCCACTATCCGTCCGACGGAATTTTATTTTGTATTCCACAATCCGACGAAATGCGTACAAGTATTACCATATGAATAAAAATTTCGAAATGAAAAAAATAATTTTCAAACTGTCACAAGCAGATGATTTGAAAAATTTTCTGTATTGAAATATTAAAAGTTTTGTGGAGTTTTTTTGATTTGTAATAAAATATTAAAATTTAAATGGATTCGTTGACATTGTGTTTGTGAAATACCAGAAACGCATTGTTCCATGCAACGAATATAAAAATTTGAAGCCACGCCGGGTATAGTTGTCTCTTTTTTTGCTAGCCGAATTGTCAAAATATAAAAATGAGAAATTAGGGGCGGATTAGGTTTTTTTTAATTCGGTCATCAATTTTTAAGGAGATAATTTTTTTTTTTGAAAAATAAAAGTAAAGATCATCCTAAGGAATATTTTAGGTCGCGCAACGATAATTATACAAATGGAAAGTAAAATAGAGTAATTTGTTTAGCTAGTTAATATTGTTAATTTATATTGAGACTCTTAAACTTAAAAAAATAAGCCAGCCCTGTAAATCTAAAATCAGCTGTTATAATATTTTTCATATTATTAATTTGACACTTCGGCGAGCAAAAGGAAAGAGAACTACCAAAATCGTGGCTTCATAAACAATTTTTCAATATATTAAAATTTTAATGAGTTAAAAAGAGAGGGAACATTTATGCCACTTCCATATATTTCTTATTCGTAGGTTCCATGGCTGTTAAACGTATCACAGTTTCTTCTAAAGGCCTGTACGGAGGTCAAGTGAAATGAAATTTTAACGCGATCTCCAAAGCTCTCCAAACTCTCCGGGGAAATAGTCGTGAAAAATATTTTGTAAATAAAATTTGACAAGTTAATTTGGCATTTTAATATTTTGACATTTCAAGACCGTTGAAAGGTCAGTAATTTTATACTGACCTTTCAACGTCAGCTGTTAAAATTTTTGATAAAAAAAAACAAAAAAAAAACTAGCAACTGTCAAAATTTCATCGTGAAATAATGTTCAGAACATTATTTCACGATGAAAAATAATTGTAGAGATCCGAAAAGCTGTGTATTTTATTTTCCCCAGCACCTGTTACTGCACTTCTTTTTTATTATGACTTAGTTTTTTTTAATGTAGGCCTTATAGTCGAACCAGACCTAAATTATTGAACCTTTTTCCAACTGGTGCCGTCTTTTTTAGGACGACCCATTGAATTTAGCTCGTTAGCAACCTTATTCCAGAACTTAGCAACTTCTGCTTTTTCTATTTTGGTAAATCCTTGCGCGATACTTGGATTTTCGCTAAGTAATTCCACCAGCCTTTTACTGGTTTTTATTTGTGACATTTGATGACTACATTTTAATAACATTAAAAAAAATCAAAATTTACTCAAAATAAATTAAATTTATTAAAAAATAACTTACATTTTTATTTTATGTCCAGACTTAAAAAATTCCTACAAAATATTTCCCTCGGATAAAAAAACGTAAAATTTTCAATTCCTACGGATAGTGGAATAGCAAAAAATTCCGACGGAATTAATTTCGAAATTCCGTAGGAAAGTAGAATAGGAAATTGAATTCCGTCGGAAAATTCCTATTCCGACGGATAGTGGAATAAGCAAAATTATGTATGTATATAAATAATATAATTTTAATATATAAGATAAAATTGTTAAAACTTAGATGTAGAGATTCATACGTCATACCTATAATCTCTAGTATATAATAATTGAAATGTATTTTTTTCTAATGAATTATTAACTAATAAATAAATAAAAATAATAATAATAAAGCTAATTTTTAATTTTTATATAAGTATTTAAAACTACTCTAACAGAAAAATTTACAATATAGTATAGTAGAGAATTCGTGTATAAGCATATTTGAACAAATTATATTTAACATTTTATAAAGCTATATTTAAATACTATGACAATGTTAAATTTCAGTATTAAGTATTTAGTAAAGTTATCTCTATAATTATTTATATATCTTTTTGTAAACATTTAAATAATGATACCAAATATTTATTCTTTTTTTTTATTATTTATCTTTCTTTTACTATTATAACTAAGAATTTGTTTATTTTAAAAATTTAAATTAATATCTCGAATGGAAAGTTCTACTAATTAAATATAATTAAAAAAAAATTTTTTTTGGAAATAAATCAAGTGACTAAAACAAAATTTGGACTTTATATCGTATTAAATGTTATAGAGAGCATATAGTTCTACACTATTATTATATAATGTATACACATACACAAAAAGGTATGCAGAAAGTAAACAAGTCTCGCAGTGATGGAATTTTAATGCAATTCACGAGCAAGGTTTAAAAGTTGCTGAAGCGGAGGTTCATAACAGATAATTATGTGTAAATTATTATATGGAATTATTATATATGGATATAATTATTTAGTCAGCCAAGAAGTAGATCATGTTTCATGTGGGTAAATTGTAAACGGCCTAACTTACAACATAATTTTATTACACATTATTGTTTCTATATTATTTATGATAAAACAATAATTTGTTTTTCACAAAGTATTGCGCGTTAAGTAATTTAAAGTCAAAGCTGACTGCTTTTTTTCAGAAAGATCTAAAATACTTAATTTTGCTGTTAGTACGCACCTCAGGCTGGTAAAAATGATAGTAAATATCGGACAAAAGTTAAATTAATTTGAGTTTTAGATGGCGGTGATTTGAAAATCAGTTAATTGCCAAAATTGAATGTAAATAAATTAAATTATTTTTTGAAATAATTTTAAATGGCTGTGTGAATACTTAAGTGTCCAATATCAAAAAGTATAAAATGTGAGGAAAATGCATTTTAAGTGTCAATTGTTAATTTAATCACGTAGATGCGGAATAGACAGGATTTTTGAGTTTTAATTGATTTCTCCACTTAGTACGTAATACTTCGGGTGGAAATTCGTTTAAATTCTTATATTTTAATTTTTATATAAAACGTGCAAATGGATGTGTTCCATAATTCATACGTTTTTTTAATAGTAAAAATTACAGTCGAACTTACAAACATCAAATTCGAGTTTAAATAAAAAATAAAGAGGAAAAACCAACGAACTATATATTATAGAAGGCTTAAGAGGTAAGAATTCGGGGTCCAAGATGTGACAGCGACGCTGGGGTAAACTGACAGTTGGCGGATAAAAATTTTATGCTTAAGGCATGTACTATTTGGTGTAATAATGAAAATCGTGACGTCACTCTTTATTCTCAAATTTTTTATTGTATAATTTATCATTTTTATTGCATAATTAATCATTTTTATTGCATAATTTATTTATTTATTTATAATTTATAATTACGGTAATTATAATTTAAATAATATTTAATTTGTTCTTAGAAAGCACTAAAATATTTGACAAACCTGAATGACGTCACGACTTCTATTTTTACACCAAATAGTACATGCCTTAAGCATAAAATTTATATCCGCCAATTGTCATTTTACCCCAGCGTCACTGTCAGATGTTGGGGCCAATCATTTATATGAAAACATAACCTCTTTAGGCTTCTATAATATATAGTTCGGTGGGAAAAACTATTTTATTTTATTTATTAATAAAAGTAATATTTGTAGAACAAAAAATTGCATATTGGACACTTAAGTATTCACACAGCAAATATGTGAAATCCATTGACATAACCCAGTAAAAAGATTTTTACCCACTTTTTTATACCCTAGCCCAGTAAAATTTGCAGTAAAAATTTGACATTTTTTTCTAGCAACGCCATCTGTTTGTCAAATAAAGAACAACTAAATTCTCAATTTTTTTTTTGAAGTGCGTACTATACTACCCTTTAAGAAAAGCGAACCGTAAGCGAACCGCCGGCGAAGTCTTTTCTTCATATATGAGTTCGTTTACGAACCGCCTTGGCAGTTCGTAAGCGAACCGGAAACGTAAATGTTAGAATAAGAACAGTAGAAAAAAAAACGTAACGCCAAGAGTTCGCCAAAATCGGTTCGTTTACGGAACGCCGCAACGATTCGATTTGGGACCGCCAAATTCGGTTCGTTTACGAACTGATTTTATTTCTAGAAATAAAAATAGGGAAAAGTTATTTTTTTAGCATTTATTTCATATAAAAAATATAATTTTTAACAATAAATAATTATTTCACCACTGATTTAATTTTTTTTAAATTTTATTACTTAATTTATTATATAAAACACAAAATTACTTATTAATATTTATTTTATTATAATTAACAAAATACTATTATAAGACACAACCTTCGTCACTCCTGTTTATTTTTGTTATGAAATTATAAAGTTTATTTTAAAAAGGCGTTACTTATCTAGTTCGTATACGGTTCGCCAAAAGCGAATTCGCTTATTTTTGTTAAAGGGTAAGAGCATACTACAAAAAAAAAAATGTAAGTGGCTGTTTATACACGCCTGCCTAGGAGCGACTTGATATACTTTTTGTGATTAGATGCGCCTTCCTCACCCAATTTTTTCATTTAAAATTCAACAATTTCAAAATGGCCGAAACTGAATTTTAGGGAAAAGATCGTACCTGGGGAGTTTATTGAGGAACATTTTGGTATTGAAATATGTTAAGTTTGACATTCGTAAATTGAAAAAAATCATTTTGATTTTGAATGCTAGAGTTGTAACTTGTAACTCTTAATGAGCCACGAAGCGCATAATCGTAGAGTTACAAGTATTAATAAATCTAAGTTTTACTACATATTCGTAAATACAAATATTTAACTAATCATGAATTTGAATTAATTTCATTGTAGAGTCAAGTATAATATTTTACATTTTAATTGAGTTTAGATAATTAATACTATGTATAATAAATATAATATATTTGTTTCTATGTATATTATACATGGTATAAATTATTTAAAATTATGTAAAATATTATACTTGACTACAAGTATAACTTTCAGCTATGATGCTTGCCAAATTTGTGGTTCCTCGAATAATGCGATCGACGTATCCATCACTGTTTTCAATATAAAAAAATATTAAATATAATTTAATTTAATATTATTTTAATATTTGTTTTATAAAAACATATCACAAAATTCTTAATTCCTCCTCTGTTTCTTAATTCCTCCTCTTTAATTATATATTTCATTAATATTCAGTATTAATATTAATATTAATATTTATTTGCTCTATATTTTTTCCGTGAAACATAGAAAATTTATTATATAAATATTTATATAATATTTTATATACATATTTATTGTCTATATTATTATATGTATAATAATATAGAGACAGATTTAAAAAAATTAAGGACAGAGAGATATATATATTTATCCTGATTTTTTTTATATTCCGAAAATAAAAAACCTGAAAATTATTAGTTTTGATTTATCATTACGATTATAAAATCTATGAAATCTCTATTAGATATGAAATCTATTTTATTTGTTTTTATATAAATATTTCTCTATTTGTATTAAGCAATTATTACATTTTTATTATATTATTCTAATTTTATTTTATAATACATAGTTATAAATTAGTTTTCTATATATGACTCAATTGAAGTTTTGATATTACGATATAGAAAGATAAGATAATACTTCATAGTTCAACATTTAAAAGAAGAAAGAAGGATTAATTCATTTTAAACAAAGTTAGAAAGGTCAATTTTTTTACTATTTTCCATCTTTCTATAATATTTTATTTTCCTTTGTATAACAAAAATGAAAAAGGAAATTAAGGCCAAACAAATAAAGTCCAATAAATATATAAGTATTACGATAATAATTTTGAAATCCTTCTTTTATCTTTATATAAATATAAAAATATAATTTTTTTTTAGAAAAAGATATAATAATTATCTGCTTTTAAAATCATTTGTAAAAAAATAATAATTAGAAATAATGGAAAATATTTCACTAATAAAAATATTGTTTATATTTTCCACAATTACTAATTTATTTATATTTTCTTCCGGAGATGTTGCTCGTTCGGCAGTTTGAAAATTATGGTCAATGAAAAATATTTTCTTCCGGAGATGTTACTCGTCCGGCAGTTTGAAAATAATAATAAATTTTTGACAAAAAAGGAATTATGGAAACTTGAAACAAATGGAGAGGAACGGGGCAACAGAAAAAATTTCTAAATTTTTTGAACTTTTTTTACCTCTGCCCGCACTTACCTCTCTTCTACGAAAATGGTTCAGGCAGTCGCCTGGGCAGGCGTGTATAAACAGCCACTAAGAAAATTTTTTGCCGCTGGTAAAATTTTTTATAATTTTGTATGGAAAATCGCGTTTTTTTTGCGTACTAACAGCATACTTACTTTACTATAAGGAAAATATCTTATATATTATAAAATTTGAAGTTTCGAAATTTCATTTGAAATATAAAAAATAAAATATGTATATTGTTTTATAACTCCGATTTCTATAACAAAATACTTTTCTTTATGCTATTGAATCTTCAAATCTACTGAAGGAACTTTCAATAACATACCTGCACTATTGCAAATTCCTTTATTCAAATATGAAACCATTTAACCTACATAGTACAGAAATCATAAAAATTGCTACACAATATACTGAATTACTGAAACAATAAAACAATAAATCAATCAAAGTAGATTTTTATAAAAAAATATTATTTGAATATTATATTATTATATATATACAAATACAATATTTATAGTTCTTTTTACCTTGCAAACTAGAATAAAATTAAAATGTAAATTAAATTATATATTTATTATTTTTAATTTCACAATAAATAGTTGCGAAAGCATCCATTAATTTAATTATATTGCGGGCAAAGTATTATTGGAATGGAATAATACTTGATTAATTTTTTAGTGACATGAGTGAGAATAGAACATAATAATAATTGAGTTTATTCGCGCATAAATGTCGCTCAAATCAATTGATTTAATCAATTTTTATCAACGAAAAGTAAAAATACCGACTAGCCTATTTAGGTTTAGCGCCACACAATAAAAATCATAAAATTTAGATTGTAAGTACAATGTAACTTAATTTTCACATTGATATACATATGTTGATAGGTTTATTTGTAATGTTTTTTTTTTAAATTTAAATTGGGCATTGATAGTTAAATTATTTATTTTATTAACATCAATTTCTTTTGACTTACACTTTCTTACACTTCGTTCACTTTTTACAAGTATAAGAAAGTGTAGGCGTGTTTTCGATAATTTAGTTCTAACTTAGTTCTAAGTCTTAGCATTGACTAATAATAATATATAGACTTATAAAGTAGAACAAAAAAAATTTCCACTTTCTGATTTGACTTTCCTAATCTAATGTAAAAAATCAACGTTCAACGTGCGTTTTTTGTTATATATTTTCGTTAGATTAGGAAAGGAAATATTTATGTATGAATATGAATGACTAATATGAGAGCATGCGTGAGAGGATAATTTTTTTTATATTGAAAAAAAACGGATTTTTTTGTTTTCGCATATATGATTGTATTGTATAATCTTATATGAATAGTTTTGTTGGTATTCGTACAATTGAAAATTTTCTAATTCATAAATAAATTCTAATTTTCAATTTTTAGCAAAAAGAAAATAGTTTCTTCTATATTGTAAGAATAGTACAGGCGTTTGGGTATTTTTGGTAATATTGATTAAAAAATGGGAATACATTTAAGAATAAATTAGAAGTTTTTTAAAAGGAATTAAACATGTTTAGAAATATGTATTTTTATCTTTTCTAAATTGAATTAATAAATTTTCAATTTCAATTCAACTTTTTTCAAATTAAATTAAATTAAATCTAACCAAATTTTAAAATATAGTGTTAAAATTTATGAATATAATATTGTATAATCAGAAAATATTATTAATTTATTGAATATATTGTATAATCATAAAATATGCAATATATTTTTTAATCGATATTACCAAAAATACCCAAACGCCTGTACTATTCTTACAATATAGAACTATTTTCTTTTTGCTAAAAATTGAAAATTAGAATTTATTTATGAATTAGAAAATTTTCCTGTGGTATTTTCGAAATAACAATATATAAAAATATAATGTCCGAGTGAGATGGAAGATAAAACAAGTATTTTCTCGCTTTGATATAAACTCGTCAGCCTGACACGATACTAATTTTCACCCGATTCGTATGGATTGGACGAAAATTCTACGCTCCAAGCGGATAATTGCTGGAAAAAATGTCAGAGAAAAACAATATTTTCTCTAGGACCCCTGGATGGTTTGGGCTGATATTTGGTAAACACATTCATTATAGTGATATATAGTTAACTATGCCACTGCTCCTCCATTAGCTCTACTTGGAAGATGGTTATATGATGAAAACTTGATATCTTATATTTTGTGGGAATTAATGGAGGAGCACTGGCATAATTAACTAAAGATTACTATAATGAATTAAAAAGAAAAAAATTGTTAAAATTTCAAAACTATTTAAAATCCATGGAGGGTTAAACATAAAAGTAATTACCTATATTGGAAATTCATCCTGGGGGTCTATTATGAAATATATGCGCGCGCCTACCTAATATCTAATTTTGCTACTATGAAATAAAAATATTCGACGCTGGTCGAATGATCCGCCTTACTATGAACGTTATATTGCCGCGCCTGCGCATTTTATGCGCGGTGGAATATTTATATTCGACAGCAAAATTGATGGCTGATATTTATTTCCAGTAGTTATTGCTTCATATCTTTATATATGAAGCTTTGTGGTGCAGAGCAAATTTCGAAAAAAAAATTTTCGGAATTTTAAATTTTTTCTTACGTTTTAGATGTCAGGGAACCAGAATCAGCAAAAAAAAATTTCGTGTCCGCCGTACGCCGTACGTCGTACGTCGTACGACGTACGCAAAGCAAAAATAGACTTTTTCAATCACTTAGAAATAGTTCTAAAACATATTGAATTCAATAACAAATTTGCAGAAACGTAAATAAAGGATGGAATTTTATGTTTATGATATCCTTTTTAGAATGATATCCCTGCAAACCCCCTTCATGGAGCGTTAAAAATGCATAATTTTTGTGCACGTTAAAAAACACACCTTAATATAGTCGGATCTTTACTCTGTTTTACAGGTTTATGAACAGACATTATACAAAGAACATAACAAAAATTTAGAGCCCTGGGTCCCCGCCCGATTATTTTATGGTAATATTAAAGATAAATTTTTGAAAATTGATATGCCTATGAAACCAGTAAGGTTTTACGTAAAACACTATTACTTCTAAAATAGGTACAACAGGTAAGTGCCTTTCCATTCCATATTAAAAAAAATACCCCCCGCCTTTTTTAAGTGGATGAAGGGCTTATATATGAAACAAGTTGCAACCCCTCAGCGGGGAAATTTATTAAAGAAGTGAGAAATGAGTTTCTTAAATATACTATTTTACACCTTCTCCGTAAAAATTAGCCCCATACCTCTACCCCACCTTCACTTATAGTGAAAGACTTTTAAAAGGGCTATTAAAATTGTGTTTTTTGTATTAAAAATGGTCATAAGATATGTCGAATTTAAGATAGGGCCTTGTATCTTGTAAGTTAGGTATAATAGATCAGTACCTTTCGCAATCATTCAAAGTTTTCACCCTTTTCTCCTTTAACATAGCTGAAGAAGTATATTTATAAAACAAGAGGCAACACCTCCTCGGGGGACTGAATTAAAAAACTAAGAAATTACTTTTTTTTAAATACTATGATAGACCTTGCGCGAAAAAATTATTTCCATACCTGCAACCCCCTCTATTCTACATCATTTAGAAATGCTACATTTCAAAATTTATTATATAGTTTATGAAAATTTAATTTTTGGAACTTAAAATGACTATAAAATAAGCCACAGTTTAGATATTAACTTGAACCTTATAAATTGGGTGCAACAGGTTCGTGGTAATCCAAATCACTCCAAATTTTATCCTTCTGCTCTTTTTGGGTGGAGGAGGGGGTATATTTAGGAAACAAGCTCCATGCCTTCCGCGGGGCTCTAATTTAAAAAATGGAAAAATACTGTTTTAACAATGAAATTTTACACCTTATATGAAAAAGTCAGCCCCATCCCCTCAACCCTCTTTATGTTAGTTGTATTTGAATTTCGATATTTTCAAAGTTAAATTTTTAAAATTCAAAATGGCTATAAAATGGTCCAGATTTTATGTACGACTTTGTAACTTCTATGCCAGGTACCATAATTTCAAACCTTGCGAAATCACTTAAAATTATAAACCACCATCTCATTAAAGTAGAGGAGGGGGTGTATTAATGAAATAAGCAATATCCCCTATGCGGGAGACTATATCAAAAAAATGAAAAATTAGTTTCTTAATAACACTATTCTACACCTTGTACATAAAAACGAGACCTGTACCTTCAACCCTCTTCATTTTACGGTTGTGAAAATTTCGACATTTTAAAAATTAATATTATATTGCATATATACAATTTCGAGTATTTATTTATTGAAACTTGGTAATAATTTATAATTGTACAACATTAATAGTTTTGAAAAAATTATTACTTTTAATTTTATATATGTATTATGTTGTTCGTGAAATTCAAATTTTTCGCAAAGGTCTTAGATTAGATATTAGCTTTCAAATATAGTTTTCAAACCAAAATTCCAACCTTTTCTGCTCTAGTAATTCCAAAATTTAAAAATAGTATAACAGTGTTAATTTGTTTTTATTCATTGGTAACTTAAACTCAGTCCAAATTCTCAACTGACATATACAAATTGATATACAAAGAAAAATCTGCCAAGTTGTAAGTCCTTTTGATCCACCTAGGATTTAATGAAAACGAAGATTTAAATAAAATTTATAAATTCACGTGTAAAATTTTATTATTAAAAAACTATTTTTTAATTTTTTTAAATTAACCCTCCCATGTGGGTTGTTCCTTATATATACCTCCTCCTCCACCTAAACAGAGCAGCGGGTTAAAATCTGAGTGAATTGGGTAAGCACTAACCTATTGCACCTAATTTGTAAGTTGAATGGTTATAAATAAAATGTGGCTTGTTTTATAGTCATTTCATATTCCAAATATTCAATTTTCATAACTATATAATAAATTTTCAAGTGTAATATTTCTATGTGATAACAATGGAACTAAATTTTTCGCATAAGGTGTGAAATAGTGTTTTTAAGAAAATAATTTCTCATTTCTTCAATCCAGTCCCCCGCGGAGGTGTTGCATCCTATTTCACAAACATACCTTCTCAACCCTATTAAAAAGGGAAGAAGATAAAATTTTTGAATGATTTCACTAGCCTATTATACCTAATTTATAAGATTCAAAGACCTATCTGAAATGTGGCATATCTTATGATCATTTTAAATATCAAAAATTCAATTATCATAAAATCTGGTTCTATTTAATCATATTATGTATATTATGTTATATTGTCATGTAGTAATTTTAAAAATTTATATATAGGTACATATGCATATATAAATTAAGAAGCTGTAATATTATATATATATATATATAATATTACTATTGTTATATTACCTGTAATATAATATTATATTACAGGTAATATAACAATAGATGAAATAAAAATGGTACTCGAAAAAGTTAAATTAAATAAAGCCCCCGGGGAAGATAGGATCCCTTATGAACTATTTGTAAATGCTCCACAAAATTTTCTAAATTTATTGTCAAAGGTGTATAGCAAAATGTTATTAACTGGAAAAGTAGAAAATAATTGAATTGTATTGTTAAGATACTAATGGGAATTTTGCACAAACGTTTAAGTAAATGGGTAGATAAAAATCGAATTTTAAATGAGTTCCAAGCTGGATTCAGAAAAGGGTACTCAACGGTTGACAATATATATAATTTATCAAGTATAGTTAAGCTAAAATTAAGTGAAAAAAGAAGGTATATGGATTTTTCGTAGACTTTAAAGCTGCGTTTGACTGTATTGATAGAAAAGCTTTATTTTTCAAACTAAGCAATATTGGTGTATCAACAAAATTTTTGAATTTATTAAAGAGTCTGTATACGAGCACTAGGTGTAAAGTTTGGGATGGAGAGGAGTTATCGGATGATTTTGAAACGAAAATGGGTGTCAAACAAGGATGTCTGTTAAGTCCATTACTTTTCGCATTGATGTTAAATGATTTACATGATTTTATTGGTGGTGGTATATTTATTGAAGAAATGCTGATAAGAGTTTTGTTGTTTGCTGATGATATTGTAATTTTAGCAGATGATATAAAAATATTGCAAGAAATGATAAACAAACTAGAAGAATATTGTAATTTCTGGAATCTGAAAGTTAACTTAGAAAAGTCTAAAATAATGATATTTAGAAAGGGTGGTAAAAAAGCTCAAGCTGAGAAGTGGTTCTTTTGTGGTGATGAAATTGAAATTGTAAATAAATACAAATATCTAGGAGTTACTATAACACCGAGTTTAGCGTTCACAGATTTTCTAAAAGAAAGGGATGCTAAGGCAAAGTCGAGTATTAATCTTACATGGAGAAATTTAATTGGTAGGAAGGTGGTCAAGTTATCTTCTAAATATAATGTGTTCAAGGCGGTAACAAGGGCAATATATTGTTATGCAGCGCAAGTTTGGGGTTATTCTTATTTCAATTATGTTGACAAACTACAGCGATATTTCATAAAAAAAAGTGTTTGGACTACCAGAATTCACACCAACTTATATAATTAATTTAGAAACGGGTATACCAGAGATGCATCTTTATACGTTGAAATTACATATGAATTATGTAATAAAAACAATGTTTCAGTATGACTCACATAGACTGCCGCATATACTAACTATGAAAATTCTAAATAAAGAAATTTATTGGTTTTCTGAATGGAAGTCACTGTGTAGAAATTCTAATATAGTATGGGACAAAGAATATTTAAATGAAGAAATTTGGTATGAAAATTCAAGAAAATTAATGGTATGCTTAAGAGAACAACAAATTAATAGAAATTTATTAGAAGCACAGAATAGCACTCACGGTTTGTACAGACAATTGGATCATGGTGTAGGTTATACTTATTTTAATGATATGTTTGAGAGAGCGCAAATTGGATGGACCTTCAAAATAAGAGCAGGATTAGTTGGCTTAAATGCAAATAGATATAGGGATGGAGTTCGACGAAATTGTTCTATGTGCAATCTAGGATAAGAGGAGTCGGTTATTCATTTTGTAGGGAGATGTCCAATTTGGAAGGAATTTAGGCTTAAGTACTTTGGTAAAAGCTTAATGGAGGATAGTGAAATTGTACTTGTGTTGAATGGAAGAGCAAATGGTGAATGGGATATGTTACATAAGTATGTAAATAATGCTTTTTGGTTTAGGAAAAACTTGATGAATGAATTTAATTTTTAAATATTTAATCTTTATTTTTTATTATTTCAATTTAAAATTTTTATTTTTTTTTTTATTTTATAATAGTAAATATTACTATGATTTTACGCTCCACAAGAGACGGTAATCTGTCACAGTTGTATCGTTTTGTAATTTACAAAAATTGTATAATCTTTAAATGATAATTTTATATTTTTTGTATTGTAACATGGAAATTTTTGAAATATACGAAACATTATTATTATTATTATTATTATTATTATTATTATTATTATTATATGTATGTATATATATATTAAATATTATATGTTTATATATATATATATATATATATATATATAAGTATATATAATATTAAATATTATATAATATTATATCATAACTTCAACCCTACATTACAGATAAGAATTTGATCATTTTTACCATTCGAATAACTTGTATATAACATCATGTTCATATAAGAACATAAAATATATTTCTTTTAAATTGTGAAAAAAAATAGTTTTATAAAATATTATAACTTTTACTTAATTCTTTGTTTTTATTAAATCCTAGGTTTATCTAAAAGAGGATATGAAGCACTCTTCCAACTTGGCAGCTTTTTTAAAATGTAAGCATTTCTAAATTAAAAAATAAATTTATTTAATGTGTAAATAAATTAAATATGATTGAGAAGGTATGTTTGTGAAATAGGATGTAACACCTCCGCGGGGACTGGATTGAAGAAATGAGAAATTATTTTCTTAGTGGCTGTTTATATGCGCCTGCCTAGGAGCGACTTGATAAACTTTTTGTGATTAGATGCGCCTTCCTCACCCAATTTTTTCATTTAAAATTCAACAATTTCAAAATGGCCGAAACTGAATTTTAGGGAAAAGATCGTACCTGGGGAGTTTATACAGGAACATTTTGGTATTGAAATATGTTAAGTTTGACATTCGTAAATTGAAAAAAATCATTTTGATTTTGAATGCTAGCGTTGTAACTTGTAACTCTTAATGAGCCACGAAGCGCATAATCGTAGAGTTACAAGTATTAATAAATTTATTAAATTCTACCAAAAGTTTTACTACATATTCGTAAATACAAATATTTAACTAATCATGAATTTAAATTAATTTCATTGTAGAGTCAAGTATAATATTTTACATTTTAATTGAGTTTAGATAATTTATACTATGTATAATAAATATAATATATTTGTTTCTATGTATATTATACATGGTATAAATTATCTAAAATCAATTAAAATGTAAAATATTATACTTGACTACAAGTATAACTTTCAGCTATGCTTGCCGAATTTGTGGTTCCTCGAATAATGCGATCGACGTATCCATCACTGTTTTCAATATAAAAAAATATTAAATATAATTTAATTTAATATTATTTTAATATTTGTTTTATAAAAACATATCACAAAATTCTTAATTCCTCCTCTTTAATTATATATTTCATTAATATTCAGTATTAATATTAATATTTATCTGCTATATATTTTTTCCGTGAAACATAGAAAATTTATTATATAAATATTTATATAATATTTTATATACATATTTATTGTCTATATTATTATATGTATAATAATATAGAGACAGATTTAAAAAAATTAAGGACAGAGAGATATATATATATTTATCCTGATTTTTTTTATATTCCGAAAATACAAAACCTGAAAATTATTAGTTTTGATTTATCAATACGATTATAAAATCTATGAAATCTATTAGATATGAAATCTATTTTATTTGTTTTTATATAAATATTTCTCTATTTGTATTAAGCAATTATTACATTTTTATTATATTATTCTAATTTTATTTTATAATACATAGTTATAAATTAGTTTTCTATATATGACTCAATTAAAGTTTTGAAATTACGATATAGAAAGATAAGATTATACTTCATAGTTCAACATTTAAAAGAAGAAAGAAGGATTAATTCGTTTTAAACAAAGTTAGAAAGGTAAATTTTTTTACTATTTTCCATCTTTCTATAATATTTTATTTTCCTTTGTATAACAAAAATGAAAAAGGAAATTAAGGCCAAACAAATAAAGTCCAATAAATATATAAGTATTACGATAATAATTTTGAAATCCTTCTTTTATCTTTATATAAATATAAAAATATAATTTTTTTTTAGAAAAAGATATAATAATTATCTGCTTTTAAAATCATTTGTAAAAAAAAAATAATTAGAAATAATAGAAAATATTACACTAATAAACATAATGATTATATTTTCCACAATTACTAATTTATTTATATTTTCTTCCGGAGATGTTGCTCGTTCGGCAGTTTGAAAATTATGGTCAAATAAAAATATTTTCTTCCGGAGATGTTACTCGTCCGGCAGTTTAAAAATAATAATAAATTTTTGACAAAAAAGGAATTATGGAAACTTGAAACAAATGGAGAGGAACGGGGCAACAGAAAAAATTTCTAAATTTTTTGAACTTTTTTTACCTCTGCCCGCACTTACCACTCTTCTACGAAAATGGTTGAGGCAGTCGCCTGGGCAGGCGCATATAAACAGCCACTTAAAAACACTATTTCACACCTTATGCGAAAAATTTATTTCCATTCTTATCACATAGAAATATTACACTTCAAAATTTATTATATAGTTATTAAAATTGAATATTTGGAACATGAAATGACTATAAAACAAGCCACATTTTATTTATAACCATTCAACTTACAAATTAGGTGCAATAGGTTAGTGCTTACCCAATTCACTCACATTTTAACCCGCTGCTCTGTTTAGGTGGAGGAGGAGGTATACATAAGGATAAGGAACAACCTACATCGGAGGGTTAATTTAAAAAAAATGAAAAAACAGTTTTTTAATAATAAAATTTTACACGTGAATTTATAAATTTTATTTAAATCTTCGTTTTTATTAAATCCTAGGTGGATCAAAAGGACTTACAACTTGGCAGATTTTTCTTTGTATATCAATTTGTATATGTCAGTTGAGAATTTGGACTGAGTGAGTTTAAGTTACCAATGAATAAAAACAAATTAACACTGTTATACTAATTTTTAAATTTTGGAATTACTTGATCAGAAAGGGTTGGAATTTTGGTTTGAAAACTATATTTCAAAGCTAATATCTAATCTAACACCTTTGCGAAAAATTTGAATTTCACGAACAACATAATACATATATAAAATTAAAAGTTATAATTTTTTCAAAACTATTAACTATTAAGTTGTACAATTTTAAATTATTACCAAGTTTCAATAAATAAATACTCGAAATTGTATATATGCAATATAATATTAATTTTTAAAATGTCGAAATTTTTACAACCGTAAAATGAAGAGGGTTGAAGGTACAGGTCTCGTTTTTATGTACAAGGTGTAGAATAGTGTTATTAAGAAACTAATTTTTCATTTTTTTGATATAGTGTCCTGCATAGGGGATATTGCTTATTTCATTAATACACCCCCTCCTCTACTTTAATGAGATGGTGGTTTATAATTTTAAGTGATTTCGCAAGGTTTGAAATTATGGTACCTGGTATAGAAGTTAGAAAGTTGTACATAAAATCTGGACCATTTTATAGCCATTTTGACTTTTAAAAATTTAACTTTGAAAATATCGAAATTCAAATACAACTAACATAAAGAGGGTTGAGGGGATGGGGCTGATTTTTTCATATAAGGTGTAAAATTTCATTGCTAAAACAGTATTTTTCCATTTTTTTTAAATTAGCGCCCCGCGGAAGGCATGGAGCTTGTTTCCTAAATATACCCCCTCCTCCACCCAAAAAGAGCAGAAGGATAAAATTTGGAGTGATTTGGAGAACCTAGTGAACCCAATTTATAAGTTTCAAGTTAATATCTAAACTGTGGCTTATTTTATAGTAATTTTAAGTTCCAAAAATTAAATTTTCATAAATTCTGTAATAAATTTTGTAATATAACATCTCTTAGAGATGAAGAATAGAGGGGGTTGCAGGTACGGAAACAAATTTTTCGCGAGAGGTGCAAAATAGTATTTAAAAAAAACTAACTTCTTAGTTTTTTAATCCAGTCCCCCGAGGAGGTGTTGCCTCTTGTTTTATAAATATACTTCCTCAGCTATGTGAAAGGAGAAAGGGGTGAAAATTTTGAATGATTGCGAAAGGTACTAGTCTATTATACCTAACTTACAAGATACAAGGCCCTATCTTAAATGCGACATATGACCATTTTTAATACAAAAAACACAATTTTAATAGCCCTTTTAAAAGTCTTTCACTTTAAAGTGAAGGTGGGGTAGAGGTATGGGGCTAATTTTTATGGAGAAGGTGTAAAATAGTATATTTAAGAAACTCATTTCTCACTTCTTTAATAAATTTCCCCGCTGAGGGGTTGCAACTTGTTTCATATATAAGCCCTTCATCCACTTAAAAAAGGCGGGAGGTATTTTTTTTAATATGGAATGGAAAGGCACTTACCTGTTGTACCTATTTTAGAAGTAATAGTGTTTTACGTAAAACCTTACTTGTTTCATAGGCATATCAATTTTCAAAAATTTATCTTTAATATTAGCATAAAATAATGGGGCGGGGACCCAGAGCTCTTAATTTTTGTTATGTTCTTTGTATAATGTCTGTTCATAAACCTGTGAAACAGAGTAAAGATCCGACTATATTAAGGTGTGTTTTTTAACGTGCACAAAAATTATGCATTTTTAACGCTCCATGAAGGGCGTTTGCAGGGATATCATTCTAAAAAGGATATCATAAACATAAAATTCCATCCTTTATTTACGTTTCTGCAAATTTGTTATTGAATTCAATATGTTTTAGCACTATTTCTAAGTGATTAAAAAAGTCTATTTTTGCTTTGCGTACGGCGGACACGAAATTTTTTTTGCTGATTCTGGTTCCCTGACATCTAAAACGTAAGAAAAAATTTAAAATTCCGAAAAAATTTTTTTTCGAAATTTGCTCTGCAATACAAAGCTTCATATATAAAGATATGAAGCAAAAAATTAATAAATATAGTTTAAATAAAAGTAACATTTTTTTATTTTTTATTTAAGGGTTTCAACAAATTCAAAACATTTAGAGTTATTAGTGGATGTGGAATACTTAATAAAAAATAACGGCATCGCTAAAATTTTTTTTAAATATTCCTCAATATAAAGCAAAATGCAATAAATCCATTTTATACTTTTTTTACTTTCTTTAGTTCAAAATCAAATTAATAACTTTAAGTTTACCAAAATAAACTTCTTGTTTATATTTATAAATGTCAAAAGTTACCCAGAGAGAACTGACGTATATACCAACACGTAGGTACTCTGTTGGTATCGAAATAACAATATATAAAAATATAATGTACGAGTGAGATGGAATATAATACAAGTATTTTATCGATTTGATATAAACTCGTGAGCCTGACACGATACCAATTTTCACCCGATTCGTATGGATTGGACGAAAATTCTACGTCCAAGCGGATAATTGCTGGAAACAAAATAAAAATGTCAGATAAAAACCATATTTGTGTCTTTATATGGTGATTGTAGAGTATTTTTATTGTGTATTTGTCTTTTGTATATTTAATATGTAATTAAATTTTATTTTTAATTTGTAATAATTAAAAATTGTATTTTTAATTTGAAATAACTTTTTCCGTGGAAATGCAGATGAATTTCTTTTGGAATTTTATGAAAAAAAAATTTGTATAATAAAAGCAGAAAAAAAATTCATTGAAATTCTAATATATCTCAAATTTATTAATTATTTTCAGAATTTTTTTTTAAAATACATGTACCAACGTAATAAAACCTAGAAAACACTGGACTGGATAAATGGATAATGGACGAGCTCTTCGGCAAATTAATCTTTTTATTATAACTAAAATTAATGTCTTTCCATTCAATTTAATTTAATATGCAACTACTAAACTATTTAAGTTGCAAAATTATAATCAAATAAAAAGCAAAATTATTGAATGTATACTAATTAAAATAACTAACTATGTATATATATATATATATATAATGAATAATTGTGGTCAATATAATATGTTATAAAATTATGTATAGTAATAGTAGTTAAATATAAATTTGTATTTATACGAAATAACATTCCTGATAACCAAAATGACCTCATTCAAGCCTGAATGTACTCTGAATGTCAGCCTTTCATTTGCAGTGAAATGGTATAGGGAGTTGGGAAAAAATTCAGGTGTTATACAGCAATACATACAAAGTAAACTTTCATCCACCCAAGGCCTTTTCAGCACCTTTTCAATAATGCTTAAAAGTACCTCCATTCAGGGGCTTTTCAGCATATTTTCAATAACCTCCATTCAGGGGCTTTTCAGCACCTTTTGAATAATGCCTTAAAGTACCTCCATTCAGGTGCTTTTCAGTACATTTTCAAATTCAGGGCCTTTCAGTACCTCCCAGTGTGCAAAATTCTGATTTTTTTTCTGCAATCTTACGGAAAAAATAAGGAAAAAATAAGGATCTTAAAGTTTTTCTGTAAAAATTTGTAAAGAAAAATATATGAAGTGGTTGACAAAAGTGCCGAAACTTTCCCCTGTTTTTTTATGAATTATGCTGAAGGTTTCTTAATGAAACAGAAGGTTTTCTTAATAAAATTCTTCATGAAAAAAGAAGGATTTTCCTTAAGAAAAAATAAAGCAATTCTTTAAGAAAAAAAGGAATTATTTTTAGGGAATTCTAATGGTTTTTCTTGTAGAACTAAATAAGAAATTCATAAATAAAACTATATATTTCCATAGTAAATAAAAATTATAATTTTATTTTATACATTATACAACATTTTTTTATTTTGTTGTGCTACTAATTTTGGAAGATTTATTTAAACGCCCCTTGGTGTTATAAAATACTTTTCTGATATTCCGATCAATTTCTTCAATTGTCGCAGTTTGAAATTTAAGAGTTGCAGCATCTAAAAAAGTAAAAACATTATAAATATAAAATAATATGATTTTTCCAAAAATGTATACCTTTAAAAATAGTTATCAACTGAAAATGCTTGATAGCAATATTACCTCCTCATCCTAGCCAGGTAAATGATTTTGCAACGGCGACAATACAAATATTTAACTAATCATGAATTTAAATTAATTTCATTGTAGAGTCAAGTATAATATTTTACATTTTAATTGAGTTTAGATAATTTATACTATGTATAATAAATATAATATATTTGTTTCTATGTATATTATACATGGTATAAATTATCTAAAATCAATTAAAATGTAAAATATTATACTTGACTACAAGTATAACTTTCAGCTATGCTTGCCGAATTTGTGGTTCCTCGAATAATGCGATCGACGTATCCATCACTGTTTTCAATATAAAAAAATATTAAATATAATTTAATTTAATATTATTTTAATATTTGTTTTATAAAAACATATCACAAAATTCTTAATTCCTCCTCTTTAATTATATATTTCATTAATATTCAGTATTAATATTAATATTTATCTGCTATATATTTTTTCCGTGAAACATAGAAAATTTATTATATAAATATTTATATAATATTTTATATACATATTTATTGTCTATATTATTATATGTATAATAATATAGAGACAGATTTAAAAAAATTAAGGACAGAGAGATATATATATATTTATCCTGATTTTTTTTATATTCCGAAAATACAAAACCTGAAAATTATTAGTTTTGATTTATCAATACGATTATAAAATCTATGAAATCTATTAGATATGAAATCTATTTTATTTGTTTTTATATAAATATTTCTCTATTTGTATTAAGCAATTATTACATTTTTATTATATTATTCTAATTTTATTTTATAATACATAGTTATAAATTAGTTTTCTATATATGACTCAATTAAAGTTTTGAAATTACGATATAGAAAGATAAGATTATACTTCATAGTTCAACATTTAAAAGAAGAAAGAAGGATTAATTCGTTTTAAACAAAGTTAGAAAGGTAAATTTTTTTACTATTTTCCATCTTTCTATAATATTTTATTTTCCTTTGTATAACAAAAATGAAAAAGGAAATTAAGGCCAAACAAATAAAGTCCAATAAATATATAAGTATTACGATAATAATTTTGAAATCCTTCTTTTATCTTTATATAAATATAAAAATATAATTTTTTTTTAGAAAAAGATATAATAATTATCTGCTTTTAAAATCATTTGTAAAAAAAAAATAATTAGAAATAATAGAAAATATTACACTAATAAACATAATGATTATATTTTCCACAATTACTAATTTATTTATATTTCCTTCCGGAGATGTTGCTCGTTCGGCAGTTTGAAAATTATGGTCAAATAAAAATATTTTCTTCCGGAGATGTTACTCGTCCGGCAGTTTAAAAATAATAATAAATTTTTGACAAAAAAGGAATTATGGAAACTTGAAACAAATGGAGAGGAACGGGGCAACAGAAAAAATTTCTAAATTTTTTGAACTTTTTTTACCTCTGCCCGCACTTACCTCTCTTCTACGAAAATGGTTGAGGCAGTCGCCTGGGCAGGCGCATATAAACAGCCACTTAAAAACACTATTTCACACCTTATGCGAAAAATTTATTTCCATTCTTATCACATAGAAATATTACACTTCAAAATTTATTATATAGTTATTAAAATTGAATATTTGGAACATGAAATGACTATAAAACAAGCCACATTTTATTTATAACCATTCAACTTACAAATTAGGTGCAATAGGTTAGTGCTTACCCAATTCACTCACATTTTAACCCGCTGCTCTGTTTAGGTGGAGGAGGAGGTATACATAAGGATAAGGAACAACCTACATCGGAGGGTTAATTTAAAAAAAATGAAAAAACAGTTTTTTAATAATAAAATTTTACACGTGAATTTATAAATTTTATTTAAATCTTCGTTTTTATTAAATCCTAGGTGGATCAAAAGGACTTACAACTTGGCAGATTTTTCTTTGTATATCAATTTGTATATGTCAGTTGAGAATTTGGACTGAGTGAGTTTAAGTTACCAATGAATAAAAACAAATTAACACTGTTATACTAATTTTTAAATTTTGGAATTACTTGATCAGAAAGGGTTGGAATTTTGGTTTGAAAACTATATTTCAAAGCTAATATCTAATCTAACACCTTTGCGAAAAATTTGAATTTCACGAACAACATAATACATATATAAAATTAAAAGTTATAATTTTTTCAAAACTATTAACTATTAAGTTGTACAATTTTAAATTATTACCAAGTTTCAATAAATAAATACTCGAAATTGTATATATGCAATATAATATTAATTTTTAAAATGTCGAAATTTTTACAACCGTAAAATGAAGAGGGTTGAAGGTACAGGTCTCGTTTTTATGTACAAGGTGTAGAATAGTGTTATTAAGAAACTAATTTTTCATTTTTTTGATATAGTGTCCTGCATAGGGGATATTGCTTATTTCATTAATACACCCCCTCTTTTATTTTAATGAGATGGTGGTTTATAATTTTAAGTGATTTCGCAAGGTTTGAAATTATGGTACCTGGTATAGAAGTTAGAAAGTTGTACATAAAATCTGGACCATTTTATAGCCATTTTGACTTTTAAAAATTTAACTTTGAAAATATCGAAATTCAAATACAACTAACATAAAGAGGGTTGAGGGGATGGGGCTGATTTTTTCATATAAGGTGTAAAATTTCATTGCTAAAACAGTATTTTTCCATTTTTTTTAAATTAGCGCCCCGCGGAAGGCATGGAGCTTGTTTCCTAAATATACCCCCTCCTCCACCCAAAAAGAGCAGAAGGATAAAATTTGGAGTGATTTGGAGAACCTAGTGAACCCAATTTATAAGTTTCAAGTTAATATCTAAACTGTGGCTTATTTTATAGTAATTTTAAGTTCCAAAAATTAAATTTTCATAAATTCTGTAATAAATTTTGTAATATAACATCTCTTAGAGATGAAGAATAGAGGGGGTTGCAGGTACGGAAACAAATTTTTCGCGAGAGGTGCAAAATAGTATTTAAAAAAAACTAACTTCTTAGTTTTTTAATCCAGTCCCCCGAGGAGGTGTTGCCTCTTGTTTTATAAATATACTTCCTCAGCTATGTGAAAGGAGAAAGGGGTGAAAATTTTGAATGATTGCGAAAGGTACTAGTCTATTATACCTAACTTACAAGATACAAGGCCCTATCTTAAATGCGACATATGACCATTTTTAATACAAAAAACACAATTTTAATAGCCCTTTTAAAAGTCTTTCACTTTAAAGTGAAGGTGGGGTAGAGGTATGGGGCTAATTTTTATGGAGAAGGTGTAAAATAGTATATTTAAGAAACTCATTTCTCACTTCTTTAATAAATTTCCCCGCTGAGGGGTTGCAACTTGTTTCATATATAAGCCCTTCATCCACTTAAAAAAGGCGGGAGGTATTTTTTTTAATATGGAATGGAAAGGCACTTACCTGTTGTACCTATTTTAGAAGTAATAGTGTTTTACGTAAAACCTTACTTGTTTCATAGGCATATCAATTTTCAAAAATTTATCTTTAATATTAGCATAAAATAATGGGGCGGGGACCCAGAGCTCTTAATTTTTGTTATGTTCTTTGTATAATGTCTGTTCATAAACCTGTGAAACAGAGTAAAGATCCGACTATATTAAGGTGTGTTTTTTAACGTGCACAAAAATTATGCATTTTTAACGCTCCATGAAGGGCGTTTGCAGGGATATCATTCTAAAAAGGATATCATAAACATAAAATTCCATCCTTTATTTACGTTTCTGCAAATTTGTTATTGAATTCAATATGTTTTAGCACTATTTCTAAGTGATTAAAAAAGTCTATTTTTGCTTTGCGTACGGCGGACACGAAATTTTTTTTGCTGATTCTGGTTCCCTGACATCTAAAACGTAAGAAAAAATTTAAAATTCCGAAAAAATTTTTTTTTCGAAATTTGCTCTGCAATACAAAGCTTCATATATAAAGATATGAAGCAAAAAATTAATAAATATAGTTTAAATAAAAGTAACATTTTTTTATTTTTTATTTAAGGGTTTCAACAAATTCAAAACATTTAGAGTTATTAGTGGATGTGGAATACTTAATAAAAAATAACGGCATCGCTTTTTTTAAATATTCCTCAATATAAAGCAAAATGCAATAAATCCATTTTATACTTTTTTTACTTTCTTTAGTTCAAAATCAAATTAATAACTTTAAGTTTACCAAAATAAACTTCTTGTTTATATTTATAAATGTCAAAAGTTACCCAGAGAGAACTGACGTATATACCAACACGTAGGTACTCTGTTGGTATCGAAATAACAATATATAAAAATATAATGTACGAGTGAGATGGAATATAATACAAGTATTTTATCGATTTGATATAAACTCGTGAGCCTGACACGATACCAATTTTCACCCGATTCGTATGGATTGGACGAAAATTCTACGTCCAAGCGGATAATTGCTGGAAACAAAATAAAAATGTCAGATAAAAACCATATTTGTGTCTTTATATGGTGATTGTAGAGTATTTTTATTGTGTATTTGTCTTTTGTATATTTAATATGTAATTAAATTTTATTTTTAATTTGTAATAATTAAAAATTGTATTTTTAATTTGAAATAACTTTTTCCGTGCAAATGCAGATGAATTTCTTTTGGAATTTTATGAAGAAAAAATTTGTATAATAAAAGCAGAAAAAAAATTCATTGAAATTCTAATATATCTCAAATTTATTAATTATTTTCAGAATTTTTTTTTAAAATACATGTACCAACGTAATAAAACCTAGAAAACACTGGACTGGATAAATGGATAATGGACGAGCTCTTCGGCAAATTAATCTTTTTATTATAACTAAAATTAATGTCTTTCCATTCAATTTAATTTAATATGCAACTACTAAACTATTTAAGTTGCAAAATTATAATCAAATAAAAAGCAAAATTATTGAATGTATACTAATTAAAATAACTAACTATGTATATATATATATATATATAATGAATAATTGTGGTCAATATAATATGTTATAAAATTATGTATAGTAATAGTAGTTAAATATAAATTTGTATTTATACGAAATAACATTCCTGATAACCAAAATGACCTCATTCAAGCCTGAATGTACTCTGAATGTCAGCCTTTCATTTGCAGTGAAATGGTATAGGGAGTTGGGAAAAAATTCAGGTGTTATACAGCAATACATACAAAGTAAACTTTCATCCACCCAAGGCCTTTTCAGCACCTTTTCAATAATGCTTAAAAGTACCTCCATTCAGGGGCTTTTCAGCATATTTTCAATAACCTCCATTCAGGGGCTTTTCAGCACCTTTTGAATAATGCCTTAAAGTACCTCCATTCAGGTGCTTTTCAGTACATTTTCAAATTCAGGGCCTTTCAGTACCTCCCAGTGTGCAAAATTCTGATTTTTTTTCTGCAATCTTACGGAAAAAATAAGGAAAAAATAAGGATCTTAAAGTTTTTCTGTAAAAATTTGTAAAGAAAAATATATGAAGTGGTTGACAAAAGTGCCGAAACTTTCCCCTGTTTTTTTATGAATTATGCTGAAGGTTTCTTAATGAAACAGAAGGTTTTCTTAATAAAATTCTTCATGAAAAAAGAAGGATTTTCCTTAAGAAAAAATAAAGCAATTCTTTAAGAAAAAAAGGAATTATTTTTAGGGAATTCTAATGGTTTTTCTTGTAGAACTAAATAAGAAATTCATAAATAAAACTATATATTTCCATAGTAAATAAAAATTATAATTTTATTTTATACATTATACAACATTTTTTTATTTTGTTGTGCTACTAATTTTGGAAGATTTATTTAAACGCCCCTTGGTGTTATAAAATACTTTTCTGATATTCCGATCAATTTCTTCAATTGTCGCAGTTTGAAATTTAAGAGTTGCAGCATCTAAAAAAGTAAAAACATTATAAATATAAAATAATATGATTTTTCCAAAAATGTATACCTTTAAAAATAGTTATCAACTGAAAATGCTTGATAGCAATATTACCTCCTCATCCTAGCCAGGTAAATGATTTTGCAACGGCGACAATTTATTTTTAAAATATTATTTTAAAAAAGCGACAATTAAAGCAATAAAATTAAAATTAATAATTTTGGATATAAAATTACCACAACAATTACCACTTTACCAAGTTTAATAAGCTTATAAATTTACAATTACCAAGTTTAATAAGCTTATAAATTTCTATAATAATTTAACAATTTTCCACGTGTATGTCCTTCAACGATAAATGACAACTATAGAATGAATGAGCGTCCCCAGTGTGCATATATGCTCATCTTCGCAATTGGAAAGAAAGAATTCCTAAAGAATTTTTATAAATATTCCGAAAGAATTCTTAAACTTTTTCTTTACAGAATTCTAAAATAATTCATAATTTACCAAACGTTTATTTTTTTATGTTCCATCTCCCTCTCGTTCGCTTTTTTCTCGCTCGCACACCTTCGGAATTGGTAAGAAATAATTCTCAAACTCCGAATTATGCACACTGGGCTTTAAACAGTGAAGACTCTTTATCAGAAAATCTTTTCTAAAAATGAATTATTCCATAAGATTTATTGCTTTTTTGCTATTGAAATCAATATCATCTTTTTCAGTCAGAACAAGTTTCTGTTACATTTCAACTACGAAAAGCAATAAATCCTATGGAATAACTCATTTTCGGAAGAGATTTTCTGATGAAATACTTTCCACTCTGAAAATAAACATACAATTACAAAGAAAATTATAATTCTTAATTTTATTACATATAGTATTTAAAATTATAATATTTCATTCAATATTTCATATTAATATTAATATTATATTACAAAATTGCATTTTTTTTATGTTTTTTTATACTTTCTGTTGTGTGCTTTCTGGACACAATGTCGTATTTCTTTTTCGTATATTAATAATCCTATAGATGTTCAACATGCATCTACGATACAAAAAAAAATTAAAATTATAGAAAATAGATTTTACAAATAGTATATTTACCGAACAATACTTTGCTGAAAAGTTTTAAGTTTTAAACTGTTTTCATCGAATTGCAATTCAAAGTTAGAAATTATAGCATCTGTTCCAATTTCTTGCAATTTTTTGTAATGCTCTACATCTTGTTTAAATTTTTTGTTTAACTCCGACATTTCATTAAGGAAACGTTTTCGCGACATTACTATTATTTATTTTAATTTTTTATTTATTATTGAAGATAGTTATTATCACGAATTTATTAAGCAATTGTTTATATTATATAAATTTACAATAGTGCTCTTCACGACCTAAATATTTTTTCTTGACATTTTGATATTTTGATATTTTTTTTTTAAATTATGTGAACACCTGTTTTTGGTGCCTGAGATATTTTGATATTTTTTTTTACATTTTATGTCTGGCAGTACTGAATATTTCATATTTTTACGTTTATTTTACATATTTATATAATCTGGTAGCACTGAAATAATTTAAACAAATATTGTTAAAAATTAGAATTGGCAAAATTTAAGGAAAAATAAGTAAATATGTAATAATACTAATTTTAAACTGCAATACTAATTTTAATAAACAATAATCCCCGTCAATACAACACAAAATAAAATTTAGAATTTCAAAACAGAAAATTTCTGACAATAGTATTTTGACATATATGTATATCAAAATATCAAAATATCAAAATATCAAAAAATACATGCCCAGCGGCATTATTTTTTAATATTTTTTTTGACACTATCGTGATATTTTAATATTTTTTTCAACCAATCAAAACTCGTTATTATTAAATATCAAAATATCAAGAAAAAATATTTAGGTCGTGAAGACCACTAATATAAATTTTATTAATATAAATTTAATATAACAGTGAAATTTATATTTCACTTACTTAAACGACGCCAGAAACTATTACTGTACTCACTGAACATGGCCTGAACATAACCTGAAGATCAGGCGTGAGCTTCAGGGGGTTTTCAGGCAATGTTCTGCTTGAACTTCAGGCGTCATTCAATACATTTTCCATGCAGATTGTCAACATTAAAACAATTAAATTAAATTTTTACAGTATATAAGTTAAAAATTTATTTTTTATTAATTATTAAATTTTTTTATAAAAAAAGAAGACTTATTATTTTAGTTTTTTCTGAATTATTTATTGATCGTACCACGTTATTATTATTTGGTGGTTTTTACAGAACTGACTTAAAATGTATTTCTTAATATCTAATTAGAATTAATTTTGAAATATGAAATATGAGTCTTAAAATTAATCGTGGGAGAAATATTATTTTATTATTTTGAATATCAGAAGGCTTCAGATTCTAAATAAGTAAGAATTTAATTAAAAGAATGTGTGAGAAAATAGAAATAGTTCTAGTATAAGAATTGTTGATTTGGCAATCTTTATGAGAAAATAAAATTGAAATTAAAATGATATAAAAAGGTAATTTGAATATTATGGGAATAATTTTTATTTAATAAAAATTATTAAATGTTAACAAACTAAAATGTTAACTCTTCCCCACTAAAATTGTAAACGTCCGCGTTTACTTAACTTTGAAAAATTAATAAAGTCTTGGTTTCGGTTTTACTGTTTCTTGAGTTTCAATTTCGTTGACATTTACATTTTCCATGTAGAATGTGCTCTTATTGTTATCATCTGGCGATGTGATATTATTTTCAATTTTTATAGTTTTTTATTCCTAATTTTGATTATAAAAATGATTATTACAATTAAAATAATAATGGAAATTGAACTATAACTAATAAATTGATGAATAGCTTTTTCTGTTTTAATTTGATCTATTGTATTAATGTTGTTTATCTGAATTTCTTTCATTGATTCTAACGATAAAATCTCCAGAAATTCTTCTTCAGTTGGAGATGGTTGCAATATTGCAGGCAATGCTTTTAAGAACGAAACTTCTTGTGAAGTAAAAAATTTACTGCCAATTTTTATTGTATTATTGTGAAACTTTATTAAAAATGTGCCATTTAACTGATAGGAATTTTTATCGATTGAAATTTGGCCATTGAATTTGATTTAAAAGTAAGACACCTTCTGATATTTCGTCAACAGTTGGAATATGATAGTTATTAATTTTATTACAACTGGATTTAAGACTTTTTAGGAGATTTGGGATACAGGATGAGTTACTTAAATCTATTATATTTTTTTCGTTACAAATAGTTATATTTTGAATTGTTTTACAATTATCTTTTATTCCAAATATTTTATTAGTATTCTTAAGTATTGAATTATATTTAATTTCATTAGTTACATTATATTTTTTTATTGGAAATAGTAACAATTTATCATAAGTTTCATTTAGTGTTATTGGAATTTTAATTATGTAAAGCAAGCAAAGTTCATTTGTAATTATTTTTATATCTGCAAAATTTAGTGCTTCTTCTGACGTGGAAAATGGAAAATTCTCTGACTCTAAAGTGTTAATAGCTAAATTGAGTTCGGATTGAGTTAACATGAAAGAATTTATTACACCTGACTTAGACCAATGAATAGAATAACCAATGTTGACTAATTCTTCTTTGATTAGTCTGTAACAAAATATTTATTAAATATAAATCGAGACTACCAAGTTTTTTTATTGAATTTGAAATCTCGTTAGTAATTTTTGTAATATTGTTAATTCTATCATTATGTAATTTATTTATTATTACTTATTTATTATTATTATCTAAAACATTATTAATTTTATCTGAGATTATCTGGAAATCATCATGATCAGGGTTTCCAGCTATCCACTTCCATGCTGTGCCAATAATATTAATTGATCGTTTTTTTATTCTATGAATTTTTAAATTTTTAATTTTTAATTTTTAATTTTTACTATTTCTTTCTTATATCTAGGATTTAGTTGTGAACCTAATCTTTTATTGCATTTAAGTTTTTAATTTGATCTACCTCGAGAATCATAAATGGAATAATTTAATTGTTGCTTGGAATTTCCTTTAGTACATTTTCTATGTTGAGTATGAATTCTTTATATTTCTGTAGTTCGATAACATGAATAATTTTAAAATTTCCGTTTTTAATTTTAGCTTCACCAGTTTTCAGGGCAATGATTTGAGAATTAGAATAATCTAATATTGGAACCTAAAATAAAATTTTAATTTTTAATGTGACTTTTGTGAATAGTTCTGCCTGATTCTGTAATTACTAGTGTATTTTTATTTTCTTTTACTATTTCTTTCTTATATCTAGGATTTAGTTGTGAACCTAATCTTTTATTGCATTTAACATAAATAATTTGACCTTCTTCATATTGCTTGATTGGTTTTCTGTTTTTGTTATGGAATTCTATGTCTTTCGTTTGTTTTTTCTTTAAATTTTCAATATTTTGATTTCGAATTTTTTCAATATTTTCAGGCGTAATTCTAGGAGATCTACCAAAGAATAGTTCTACAGGTTTCTTATTTGTAGTTGAATGGATAGAATGATTATACTCATTTATAGATCTTTCTAACAATTCTTCAAAATTCTGGGAAATACTATCAGTTTTTAAGCACCTCATAATTTCAACTAGAGTTGCATGAAATCTCTATTTGACCGTTTATCTCGCTTTTATAAGCGGGAGTTTTGTAAATATTAATTTTAAATTCATCCTCTAGCATTGAAGTGATAGTGGCAGAACTGAGTGAAGGTTCGTTATCAATAACAATGCATTCAGGTATATTATAGAAAAACAATAATTCTCTAAGAGGTTTCCTGATATCTTCTATCGATCTGGATTTTAAAATTTTGGCTTTTACGAATTTTTTGAGTTTATCAATACCAGTTAGAATAGAACTAAGTGTTTTTCTGTAGAATAAATATCGATATGGATTGTATGGCCGGGATAGTTAGGAATTGGAGTAGGATTTATAATTTGTTTATTGGAATGTCTATCATACTTATTTTCCTTACAAATATTACAAAGTTTTATAAAGCGTTTAATCTTTTTACTCATTTTTGGAAAATAATGTTTTTCTAATATTTGTAAGCGATTTTCATTAGCACTGCGTTGTGCACTGCACGGCGATGTACTGAAAGTACTATTTCATCTCGATCAGTTTCGTTTAATATGTCGTTTACTTGTATTTGTGTAAATCTAATTTTATAGTCTTTAAAATGCAAAGGATAAATTTTTTGGATCTGTCCCATAATACTTTCTTCAGTTAAAATACCGTTTATAGTGTTAGGATTTAAAAACCTTTTTAAATGTGATATAATATTATATTCTGAAAAGGAAGATTGTAAAATTACGTGTCTGTAATATGAAGGAAAAGGATTTTCGAATTTGTAATCATCAGAATTAGATAATTTAAAAATAATTTGATTTTTGAATAAATTAATTGGACTTTCTGCCATTGGAATTAAATTATGTGAAGAGCTATCGTCGCTATGTTGAGAAATGCTCATAGAATTTAAAGACACAGGTAATCTGGATAAAACGTCAGCAACAACGTCAGTTTTACCAGGCCTATAAAAAGTTCATAATTATACTCTTCTAAAACTGATTTCCATCTTTTCATTTTGCTATTATGATTTTTATTACTTAAGGCGTAAGTTAAAGGTTGGTGATCAGTGATAATTTTTACTTTCGTGATCCGTATAGGAAGTTTCGTAACGAATTTAAAGCCCAAATTATGGCAAGCATCTCTTTTTCATTAGTTGCATAGTTTTCTTCTGTTTTGGTGAGAGTTCTGGAAATGAAAGTTATTGGTTTTCTATTTTGAGAAAGAACTGCGCCTATAGCATAGTTCGAAGCATCAGTTGTTAGTTCAAATTCACTTTTGAAATCTGGATATGAGAGGATTACTTCTCTAGAAGTTAAACAATTTTTTACTTTTTCAAAAGCTTGAATTGAGGTTTCATCTAGAGTGATTAATTTGTTTTTTGAAATATATTTGGACACACGTCCATCTTCCCCTATTAAAAGTGAAGTTAGTGGTTTAACTAACTTCGCATAATCTTGAATAAAACGACGGTAATAGCCGGACATACCGATAAACGACCTAAGATCTTTTAATGTTTTGGGAACTGGAAGTTCAACAATTGCTTGTACCTTTTTTGAATCTGTTTTAATGCCTTCTATGGAAATGAAAAGCCTAGAAATTCAACTTCTTTCTTAAAAAATTCGCATTTGTCTAGCTGTACTTTCATATTTGCTGCTTCAAGAGTCTTGAAAATAATTTCAAGATTTTTGAAATGATCTTTTTCGTCTTTACCTAGTATAATTATGTCATCTATGTAAACGTAGCAAATTTTACCTATGTGATCTCTAAGGATATCGTCTAGTGTTCTTTGAAAAATAGACGATGCGTTTTTGAGTCCAAAAGGTAGGCGTGTAAACTCATACTTTCCATTATTTACTGAAAAAGCTGTCTTCTCGATGTCAGATTCCTTTAAAGGAATTTGATGAAAACCGCTTTTCAGGTCAAGTATGCTAAAAAATTTATTTTGACCCAGATTCGATAAGACTTCATTTATTTCAGGAATAGGATATCGGTCTGAAGTTGTTAGCGAATTTAGTTTACGATAGTCTATTACGAGTCTGTATTTTCTTTCACCTGATGCATCCAGTTTTTTTGGAACTATCCACACAGGTGAGTTATATGGAGATTTTGATGGTCTAATGATCCCGTCTTCTAATAGTTGAGTTACTTGGGTTTGGACTTCATCTTTTAGACACATTGGATAAGGATAAGATTTGGAATAAACTGGGGTTTCGGATATGGTTCCGATTTCGGCTGTAACAGTTGTTGTGTACGTTAGTTTTTCATCTGGTTCAGAAAACAAATTTGGGCAAAGTTTGGCAAGGTTTTCAAGTTTAAGTTTTTGGTGGGAAGTTAAATGTGAATCTCTAATATTAATATTGTTGACTGTTTCAGACAATTTTTGTTTCAAAGGGATAATAATATCTGATTGAATTTGAATATAGTTTTCATTTGTATAAATAACTGCATTTAATTCTTTCAGACTATCATTGCCAATAATACCATCAAACGATACTAAATCTGGTAAAATAAAAAATTTTTGTTTTGGAGTTTCTAATCCAAATAAAGGAATCATTGTATGATGAGATATTTTGGTGGTTCCACCAACAGAATGAGCATTAAAGATTTTATTGTTAGGAATTGGGTTTTTGACGTAACGTGATTGAATATAGTTTTTACTTGAACCAGTATATATTAAAAATTTAACAATGTAACCGCTCTTCGCTTTATGTTCGATGTAAGGTAGCGAAGAGCTCATAAGTCTAAAAAATAAAAATCGTGAGACTCTTCTAAATTATTAATTTCATTTTTATAATCAAGCGTTTGTTTGAGATTTTCGTTATATTCTTCAACTTCTTGATTATATTCTTCATCATCAGATTTACTATTTTCTTCTTTTGTATGAAAGATTCTTTGCACGTTGTGAAGAGGTTGCTGAAATTGATTCGATATTGGTTTTTTATTTCGAAACTGTGAAGGCTGTGGGCGATTTTGATAGTTTATAGCACGAGAACGAATTGAGCTATCTACTTCCATCGGTTCAGGTCTAGGAAGTGGTTTAGGAGGTTGTGAATTATAATTTTTATAATTTGGAGAGTTTTGAAAATTGTTTTGATTTTGTCTTGGAAATTGCTTAGGGGGTTGTGAAGGATTATGTCCAGGAATGAATTTATGTTGTGGTTTATAGTTCGGTTTTTGATTACTGTAATTTGTTCGAGGAGGAATAGGAGGTGGCCTTTGATTTTGATTAGCTCTAATGTTCCCATGGCTATGATGGATACGATAATTAACGTTTTGTAATTTTAGGCATAAATGTAAAGCTTGAGGCAAATCTGAAGGTTCTTTAATACTTAACAAACGAGGTAAGTCGCCTTTAAGTCCACGAATAAACGTGTCTAAAGCTTTATCTCGATAAGACTTAGTCATTACATCTAATGACTCTTGTGACATCTCCATACATGCAAGTTTATTTAATATTAGAGACAAATGATAATAAACGGACTGGTAAAAATCTTGGATACTTTCATTTTTTTGTATGAGTGTAGTAATTTGGTATTCTAACGTGCCTAAATCACGTTTATCTGCATAATGGAGGGTTAAACATTTACATATTTTATCCCAATCCAGCGGTGTGTTATATGATTCCAAAACAATGTCGGCATCACCAACAATTTTGTTTCTAATTACATTTAAAATACCATAGTATTTTGAAGTTCCTATAAAAGGGGCATACGTCGAAAGAATTCGATCAACGCTTTTTTTCCAAGAAGAAAATTGACCTAATTTCCCTGAAAATTCTCTAAGGCTTTTGACAACATTCGGTATTTTGTCCATACCGTCTAGATTTACTAATCTATTATTTTGTTCGTCTGCATGATTATGAATTGGTTGTTGTGGTTCTGTACGTGTTAAATGATTCATAATTTGTGCAGTTTCAGATCTTACGGCTTCCATAATAAAATTTTTGAGTTGATCGTAGTCAATTGATGTTTGAATATTTTGTTGATAGGGAATATTTTGTTCCTGGGGAATATTATGGGTATTATCCTCTAAGTTAAAAGATGAGTGTCTGATTAAATTATTATTGGTAGAAATTTTTTTTTATGATAATGGTTAACAAAAAGGTACGAAGTTTTGAAGCTATTAAAATATTTTTTGGATAAAAAAAAATTACTTAAATTTGCTTGCTTTTGTATTCAGAATTAATAGGTAGTTAAACTATTAACATTGATAAAATGTTATGATAAATTTTTATAATACTTTGTTTTGTATAATTTTAGTTTGAAATAATTCTTTACTTTAAATTCTTTTTGTTTCAAAATAACGTTTTTTTTTACAATTTTAATGTAGAAAATAGAATCTTTAATATACAATATTTTAAAATAGTATATGATATTTTATTACCACTATTTTATTAATTTTTGTTTTATGTTTTATAAACTTTTGACTGATATTAATATTATTATTTTAATATGTTGTCAACCAAGTTTTTTTTTCTTATTTTAATTTCTAATTTAGAAATGATTTTTATCTATTATTAATCACATAAAATTATTGTATTTACTATGTTTTATATTTTCTGTTTATAGAATAATTTCTGTTAATAAGAATAATAGATTTATTTTTTTTATCTCTGATTAATTATTTTTTTCCTTAATTGTTACTATCCCGGTCCCCGCTCGGGCGCCTGTTAAAAATTTATTTTTTATTAATTATTAAATTTTTTTATAAAAAAAGAAAGAAAAGACTTATTATTTTAGTTTTTTCTGAATTATTTATTGATCGTAACACGTTATTATTATTTGGTGGCTTTTACAGAACTGACTTAAAATGTATTTCTTAATATCTAATTAGATATTAAGAAATTAATTAATTTTGAAATATGAAATATGAGTCTTAAAATTAATCGTGGGAGAAATATTATTTTATTATTTTGAATATCAGAAGGCTTCAGATTCTAAATAAGTAAGAATTTAATTAAAAGAATGTGTGAGAAAATAGGAATAGTTCTAGTATAAGAATTGTTGATTTGGCAATCTTTATGAGAAAATAAAATTGAAATTAAAATGATATAAAAAGGTAATTTGAATATTATGGGAATAATTTTTATTTAATAAAAATTATTAAATGTTAACAAACTAAAATGTTAACTTATATATTTACCAAAATTATTTGTATGTGGTAAAATTTGCACTACCATATCAAAGAACCCCTGAACGCTGGTTATCAGGGATGTATATCATAAATTTGAAAAGCCTTAAGCTAAATAAATCTAAATATTATAACTTTATATTAATTATCTAATATGTAAACGCAAGTTAAATAATATTGCAATGTCATTAATAAAAAAAATTAAAAATATTTTCCATTTTTTTATTTTGAATAAAAAAAAAGCAAATATTCCAATATAAAAATTCTTTGAGCCACCTGCCGTAAAATTATTAAACTACAATACCCAACACGATACCTACGCGTCAGTACCAACGTCAGCGTAAGTGGCCTGTGTGTTTGCCATGGGAGAGTATTTATCGTGTCAGGCATACGCGTTGGTATATAAGTCGGGCCGACGTTGGTATAAACATTCTCACTGCCCAGAGAGAACTGACGTATATACCAACGCGTAGAGTACCTACTACGCGTTGGTATCGAAATGACAATATATAAAAATATAATGTCCGAGTGAGATAGAAGATAATAAAAGTATTTTCTCGATTTGATATCAACTCGTCAGCCTGACACGATACCAATTTTCACCCGATTCGTATGGATTGGAAGAAAATTCTACGCTCCAAGCGGATAATTGCTTCAAACAAAATAAAAATGGCAGAGAAAAACAATATTGTGTCTATATGGTGATTGTAGAGTATTTTTAATGTGTGTATTTTGTATATATTTAATTTACAATAAAATTGTAGTTTTAATAGTAATAATTATAAATTGTATTATTAATTTAAAATATTTTTATTTCCGTGGAAATGCAGATGAATTTCTTTTGGAATTTCATGAAGAAAAAAGTATGTATGTATAATAAAGCCAGACAAAAAATGCATTGAAATTCTAATATATCTCAAATTTATTAATTATTTTCAGAAATACATGTTCTCTTCTAACTTAATAAAACCTAGAAAATAACTGGACTGGCAAAATGGATCATGGATTATGGACGAGCTAATTGGAAAATTCTTTTTTTTTTATTTATAATTAAAATTAATATAATGAAAGTATTTAATTTAATATGCAACTATTTATTTGCAAAATTGTAATCAAATTTAAAAACATAATTTATTGAATGTATATACTAATTAACTTTATAATGAATAATTGTGGTAAATTGTATTGTAAATACGATGTGATAAAATTATGTATAGTAATAGTAGTTAAGTATAAATTTATATTTATAAGAAATAATATGTATATCATAAATTTGAAAAACCTTAAGCAAAAAAAAAATATTATTATATTTTTATATTAATTAAGAAATCTAATATCTAATGTAAAATTTAATAAATTAATATTGCAATGTCAATGAAAAAACAAATTAAAAATTTATTGAATTTTTTAATTTTCAATAAAAAAAAAGCAAATTCCAATATGAACATTCTTTGAGCCAGCTACCGTAAAATAAATAAACTACAATACCCAACACGATACCTACGCGTCAGTACCAACGTCAGCGGAAATCTTTACTTCATCGTCACTCCAAAAAAGTCTTCCTGACGCCATTATTATTAAAAAAATAATAATTTTTTGTTCATTTACACATACAAAGATATAAATGTCAATTTACTAATACAATGACATAACTCAACTCAATCCCACTAGTTTCGTGGAGTTGAAATGGATTTAACGAAAACTCAACTCAACTCGTGTTTCCATGGGGTTCAACTCTAGTTGAACTCGAGTTCAAGTCGTCATGGAAACAAGGTAATAGTAGCATTGTTTATATATCATATAGTTGTCCAATCAAGGCATTTTTTGATTTGTTGTTGCGCCGAGATTAGAAAATTATAGAGGCAGCACCATCGATTAGTATTGGGTTGAAAACTCTGCTATCGATATCACACATGTCCTTTCAAAAGAGCTTTAGAACATTTACTCTGTAAACAAACTATCTCTGTAAAGGCCCTGGTCCATTAGTCTTGTTAAAGTTGTGATGACTTTTTAAAAGTCGTCACCACTTTTTTCTAGCAAAAAAGAAAAGAGATAACATGTAAAATTATACAGTACAGAGAGAGATAAAAATTCCCACTCTTTAACAAAATTTCGAAATATTTTTGACATTTCGAATTTTTTTTTTATTTGAAAATAATTTTCAAATTGTACAGAAAATTGAATTTGTTTTTATATTTGTGATTTCTAGGTCTAGTTAGCATTAAATTAGACACAATCTACGAATAAGAAATATATGGAAGTGGCATAAATGTTCCCTCTCTTTTTAACACATTGAAATTTTAATATATTGAAAAATTGTTTATGAAGCCACGATTTTGGTAGTTCTCTTTCCTTTTGCTCGCCGAAGTTTCAAATTAATAATATGAAAAATATTATAACAGCTGATTTTAGATTTACAGGGCTGGCTTATTTTTTTAAGTTTAAGAGTCTCAATATAAATTAACAATATTAACTAGCTAAACAAATTACTCTATTTTACTTTCCATTTGTATAATTATCGTTGCGCGACCTAAAATATTCCTTAGGATGATCTTTACTTGTATTTTTCAAAAAAAAAAAAATTATCTCCTTAAAAATTGATGCCCGAATTAAAAAAAACCTAATCCGCCCCTAATTTCTCATTTTTATATTTTGACAATTCGGCTAGCAAAAAAAGAGACAACTATACCCGGCGTGGCTTCAAATTTTTATATTTATGCCCTATCCATATATCTTCTATATCGTTGGACACAATTAATTTTTATATATAAAGTATGTACCTTTTTTAATTGAAATATTTTGAAAATTCATTATTATTATTAAAAATAAACTTTATTGAAAAAATATAAAATTTAAAAAAATAGATTGCCATTCAAAAAATGTAGAATTTTTTCAAAAAATTATGACAAATATTTTAAAGTATATGTCAAACGCCAACTTTTATTAAAAAAAGTTGTTAATTATCAACTTTTTTTTCGGATGCAACCACTTTTATTCGAATACAACAACTTTTTTTCGAATACAACCACTTTTTTGTTGGATTCGACGACTTTTTTGTTGGATTCGACGACTTTTTTTTCGGATACAACCACTTTTTTTCGATAAAAAGTCGTTGTTCCCTCTCTATCGCACGCATGCTTTTTTGTATCTTGCATTACTTCTTCTAGAAAAAAGTGGTGACGACTTTTAAAAAAGACTAATGGACATGGGTCTTAAACAAACTATTGCGAAAACAAAGTAAAAAAAAATATTACGCGTCTTTTTTTAATTCAATTACCTTTATTTTACCTTTAATGTACCATTACATAATTTATTTGTCCTGTTCAACTAAATAAAAAAATAAAACAATTTTTATTTGTTATTGTAATATATGTATATTTTTAAATGTATGTATTTCTTTTAATAGCTGACCCATTAATAAAATATAATTTATATTTATATATATTATCAATTACTAAAAATGAATTAATTAAACATTATATTAAATATTACTTATAAATTTTTTTCTTTAAATATTTTAACTGTTCCCATTTGTTCTTTTTAGAATTAGATTTCTTTCATTAAATCATAATTTTTTTCAATATGTGTAAACATTGTATTATCTAAGAAATTGTGATTTTTGTCACTATAGTTAAAAGAATATAAAAACAAAATACATAATAAAAAATGTTTAACTATTAATTCATAATAATGCTTATAAGTAATAATCGACCAGATCATAATTTCCAAATGAACAAAAAATATTCGAAAAATTTCCGATAATTTTCTGTTTACTCGGAAACCATAATAAAAACGAATAATATTGTGAAAATAATATAAAATTATATGTTAAAAGTTTTTGTTTTTTATTTTACAAAGATATTTTATCTTTGTAATAACAAAAATTTCGTATTGTATTTTAGTTTATAATATAATATAACAATATTTTATATGTAAACTAAATATAAATTTTTAAATTCCTCTTTCTTGTTATATAATTTTCAATTAACAATATTTTTATATAATATGTATACTTAATTTGATCTGTTTTATAATATTTATAATAATAAATTTCAGAAAATATTATTTTGTTTAGTTTTAGATTTTTAGTTTGTTTTGTAAAAATTAATTTTACTAGTTTTTTTACTATTTACTTTTGGTCCAATAAATTTTTAATTACATAATGTAAGTATTTTTCAAAATATTTCTTCTAATAAAACATTACAATTGTATATTTATATATACAAAAAACTTCAATATATTTCTTAAAAAAGATTTTCTATATAAAAATAACGTATTTGAGTGAGTTAAACACTTGGTTAGACCAATGTAAAAAAATTAAATATTTAGTTTAAAAATACACGTATGTAAAAATTCATAAGAATAGATTCTTTTGATAATGCAATATTATTTTTAACAAAAAAAAAAAATTAAAATATTTTCAAAAAATTCTTTTTTGCGATTAAGCACACAAATTTTAATTTTATAGTTATTTTATAATTGCTTAAAACTTAAAGTTGATCATTTTCTTAACAATATATAAATTTTATGATTTCATTTTTATAATTTTGTGCTGATTTGAATTAACAATTAATAATGAAAATAAAAGTTTGAACATTATTCAGTAAAAAAAATGATTCAATTCAATATTTTAATATATCTTTTATAAATGATAATTATATAAATCAACAGTTCTTAAACTGTGGTCCGCGGCCAAAATAACTTCAGATTTCAAAATCTTCAAAAGATATTTTAGTTGGTGGTCCGCGAAGAAGAGTTTAAGAACCGCTGATATAAATAAACAAATATTTGCTATTTATTTAAAATTTATATTATATATATATATATATAGGTATATCGTATTATATATATTTCTTTTTTAATGAAATCTCAGCTCTACGAATTTTAATAATTTTGATCTACGAATTACATTAATATTTTTATTTATTTAAACATTTTATGGTTTTTTTAATTTAAATTTTGGAATGCATGACACATAAGAATTTTTTCCTACTAAAATAATAAATATTACAATTTTTTTACAATTTTATTGTGATTATTATATTTTAATACTTCTACTATAAAATATTTAAATATTTTAATTTTTATATATTTCATTTATTTTGATAAACTTACTTGTTTTGTTGAAAATTCTTATTAGTACAATTTAAAGATTTGATAAACACACTAGGTCGATAAAACACTGTTCATTTGTCCTTAAAACTATTTTAGACATGTTTTTTTTTGCCACCTCAGTTTCTCATTTTTCTTAATTTCTATATTGAAAAGATTTTGCATTTATGATAAACTATAGAGGGCGCGGCGCATACATATTTTTAATTTATTTTGTTCCTTTTTCCATCAAAGCTTTTATGATTGGGTGTAGTGTATATGTGTGATTGTGTTTAATGTGACTGAGTTTAGAGAGTAAATTTTTGGGCTCTGTGTATATGTGCACAGTTTAATTTCCTTAAAAACAACATAAAATTAGAATTAAAAAAATAATATATAAATAAAAAATATGTGTAAATAAATTTGTTTTTCTTTTAATTGATAAATTAAGAAGTTTTCGAAAAATTTTGTTTTTTTTATGTTCTAATGTACAGCATCAATGTCACGTTGTGCTCGTGAAATTTTTAATTTATCTTTTGGCGTTTGATTCTCACCCGATTCTAAAGCAAACATTTTAATTTTTTCTTTAAATGACAGCTTCTCTGGTACAGCATCATTTGATATTTGTTGTTTTTTCTGTTGTTGTTCGGCTAGACGTCGGGTTCTTGGATCTCTGCAATTAAAATGTTATTAAATTTAACGTTAAAAAAGGTTCCTCCAATAAGAGATTACGATGAAAATATCAAGTCAATGATAAATCTCCTATAAATATCATATCAGTCTCTGCTGATAAACCCTAGCCTTGAAGTTAAGCATTTAATTTTAATTTTACATAGATAAAATATTATTAGCTGGGAAATTCGGTATTGACAAAGTAGAATGAGAGAAATTTAACTTTATACCATTTACTAAATTACTTACCTATAAACTTCTTGTGCTCCAATAACACCAGGTGTTAATTGTACTGTCGTATTCCAGACGTCCGATGTTTCAGGTGTAGTTGGTGTTTGTAACATTGATATTGTCTAAAACAATACAAGCCATTATTTAATATTAAACATTTTAAATTATTATTACACTTACTTCGTCAGTAATAAATGCTAAATCAGAACCTTCAGAATTGATATCTTGGGACATAATAAAATTATTATCCGCATCATGAAATGAAACACGTTTATTATCGCGACCGATATTCATTTGTGAGGATAATAAATGATGAGATGATGGATTTTCCATATTTCCGCCACCGACAGTATTTTGTTGTTGATTTATCGCCATCGAAGAATGTAAAAGTTGTGGACTTGTTAATGAATTATTGTTATTACTTAATAATAAACTAGGACGTTGAATTTTATTTTCTACTAAATTCCCACTATTTATCAGATAATCATTATTCGAATTCTCAATTAAATTTGAGTTTATTTCTGACAAATTACTTTTCATTAATGTGGGATTTTTAAGTTTTTGTTGTTGCTGAGACATTATTAAATATGAACTATTTCTTTCTGGTGGAGGAGGTGGTGGTAAAACGGTATTAATAGATGAACTATTAGGTATACCACTAACAGATGATTGTAATGTATCTCGGGTTAAATCAATTGTATTCATGTCATTGGGACTTAAATGAACATTCCCAATATCTTTCGTTAATTGGTTTATAGATTGATCAGCAGCTGCAGATAATCTATGATGATCATCAGCAAAACTTGCTGATTTTTGTGCTTTTGATGGTGATGATGGTGTAGTAGTGGTTGTGCTATCATAACGATTATTTTTTAATATACTTTTGGGTTGTATATTTGTATTTGTAGTAGTCAAAGTTTGCCCTTGTTGAACTGGGTAATTCTGAGACTGATGTGTATCATTATTAGATGATGGTGAAGATATTCCAAATTGAGAGGATGTAGTTGTTATGGTGTTACTAGTACTACCATTTGTCGTTGCTGCAATTTCATCCTGATTACTTACGGTATTTGTTTGATTGCTGTTTGCATTTTGGGTTGACAATTTTACATCAACTTGTCTATAATTTGTGACTGGTGTTAATATTGTTAAATTCTGTTGCACCAAACGGATAACTTCTTGAACATTATCTTTATTATAACCGTTTTCGTTTTCATCTTCCTGATCTTCGGTTTCTTGTGCTCGACGCTCAAAATCTCTCTCTAATACTAATGTTTTCAATTGATCCTCCTGTTGAGAACTCCTCATGGTCATTGATGAAAGTTCAGTTATTTGCTGATCTCTCCACTGACGAATGTGTTCGCGTCGGATTTCATGTTCTTTCTCACGTTCTTCCCGTTCCCATGGGCTGGCTGCAAGAAAATTTTTAGTTTGATTACTTACAGTAATGGGATAATAAGCAGCTTTGGGTGGATCTAAGGTACTTGCGACATAATTGATACCCTGCGTAGAATTTGAAGTATTTTTAAATAACGGGTGTGTTGTTGTCGGTGGTAGTGGAGGAGTATTTTCTTCATTACCTCCAGTTGTATTTGTTAGGGGTTGGGTATACGCCAGTTGAGTACGCATTGCATGTGGTTTTGGAGCTGTTGGTGGCATTTGTTTAATTGGGCTCATTTGTTGCATTTTAGATGGCATTGCTTGATTCTGTTGTTGAGAATTGACATGAGATGGTAATATCATTGCATTACTTAGCGTTGGCTCAAGTCCATGTATAGGTTTTTCAAGACGATGATTACGTCGTGCTGCCATCTCGGCCATTTCAATTAATTTTCCTTGGTTGCGAATTTGTGCAGCCATTGGTTGATTTTGTGGGTGGTATTGGCCAGCTTCGGCATGATGTTGTGTAGATATCATACTCAATTGTCCGGATGGATAATTATGCTGATGCGATTGTTGCTGCTGGGACAAATCTGCAAGACCAGTTACTTGTTGATTTGGTATCATATTGACATTTTGCATACTCTGGCTAGATGAAATTTGTGATGAATAAGCATTTGTATGACCCGCTATATTAGGCATAGATGGCGCCATCATCTGATTCATTCTAAGACTTTGTTGTGTTTGCATATCTCTAGCAAAGCACTGTGAACTTTTTGAACGATTTCCCATTGTTAATGATGAGTGTGGTTGTATTTGATGCAGCATTTGCTGTTGCTGATTAATTTGTTGTTGTGATATGTTTATATTTCCATTTGCTAAATTATTGCTGCTAGCACTTATATATGATAACATTGAATTTGGTGAATGCATAGAGGTTACAGTGTTAATTTTATTATTACTAGGATTATTAATATTAGCGTTATTATTATAATATGCAGAAGTTGGACGGTTTAATAATTGTGGATGGTTTGTGGATATCGTTGCAGTGGTTGCGGTTATTCCACTACTAATTTGCTGATGTAAAGGAAGATTTACATTGCTAAGCGTACTTATAGTCGGTTGGGAAAGCATTTGATGTCTACAATTTTGAAAAATCAAGAAGGTGAAACTAATTAAACAAACTTCATAAACTGATCTTACCTATCACCCAAACCTGGTTGATTTTGATTTTGAGCGCGATATACACTCAAGTTTTGATAAAATCCTTGCTCATTATTAACTAGATTGTGAATACTACGAGATTTTGGATTTGAAATTGCTAAGAACAAGAAAATTAATTTACATTTCCGTATAAACAATTAAATATTATACATACCCATAACACCATGATGTAAGGCTGGGACAGACTTACTATTTGGTAAGGGTGGATTTTGTGTTAATTGACCTATTGAATTTTTTATATCGCCCATGCGGCCGAAATCCTTTTCAGACGCTCTTCGATTTCCTTGAAGTTATATAGAAAATATTTAAATTAGTTTCCTAGTAATAAATTAATATAGATTCTAAAAAATATTCAACAACAAAAATAAAAGTAAATCTATTTCACAACTAATTTTTAATTTTTTTAAAAATCTTATATCAAAATACGAATCAGCAAATAATAATCAAAATATATTTCAACAAAAAAAGCACTATAAAATTATTACTTGTCATACTTTTTAATCATGGCTCTACAATATCCTCAGATATATCTGAAGAATCCATTAACGAACAAGTTCTTCGTTGATATGGATTAATTGTAGATGTATTATTGAAATTTATTCTATTCGATGATAACGGTAATTGTGATAAATTTGATTTCGTATTTGGAATATTTGTGGACAAATGATTGGTTCCTAAATTTATGTTTCTATCTCTATCTGATGGTGTTAATTTACAACTACTATTTATTTGTGCTGATGTGCATTTTATATCTTTTTTATTTCTTTTAAGTTTTCTTACAGTCATAAATTTTGGAGTTGACACATCACAAACAGATGATGTCTGATATGGTGTAAAATTTCTAAATAAAGGTGTTGAGATAATACGTTCTTTATGTGTTGGCGATGATAATGGATAATTTTTCAAATTACATTTAGTTGCACACAAAGTTAAATCGGGACAACTTTTATAACAGAATGGATTTAAAACAACAGATAAATCCGATTCATGATTTTTTGCATTACAATGATAACAACAGCTATCCTTTTCGGAATTATCTTTATGTGTTGTGTTTTCAAAATTATACAAAGCTTTGCTTTCATCATTAAAATTATATAAAGCTTTGCTTTCATCTTTAAAATTATAGAAATCTTTGGTCTCACCGTTATTGCTTGCTTCCTTATTACAATAATGGTGATGATGATAATAAAGATGTTCATTTTTTGGCGCATACAAGAACTTGCTAGAACCAAATTTGTGATCATCAGTTAATGTAGGATTAGTATCCCAGTATGTTGACAAAGTTGGTAATTGACTGTAATATGGTTTTTGTAAAATATAGGGTTCACAAGTACTTAATAAATTATTTTTGTGAAAGTGATGATGAAAATGGTTGTTTGAGATATTGCGTATATTATAATTGGAATCCTCATAAGATACAGTCGAATCCAAATCTTTTCCTCTTGAACCAAATAAACTCCATTCTTTCAATTGTGCTGAAATTTTTTCTTGTTCAAATTTTGTAAGCTTCTCTTTTTCCGAAATATTCAATTCCGGATTTGATTGTGTTTTTTTACGAATATCATAACTTTTGCTTTTGTACATAAATAAGGAGGGTCCATCACCATTCAATTCAAAGAAATGTGCTAATTGTCTTACTTTACCTTCACCAAATTGAATATTATCGGAATTCTTATTCAAATCATAAATATACTCATTGTGAGGCTTTAAATTATGTTTGTCACGTATTTCAAAGGAACTGTTAAATTTTCGTAAAGGAACTTTGGTTTTCTTATTAGTTAAATTATTTTTCATAAATTTTATTGCTTGTTTATTATTAGAATTGACTTCGTTATTACTAAACTTGTTGAGTGATGTTTTTTCTGATACATTTAATGATTTTGATTTTGATAAATCAAGTTCATTAGTTTGTTCAATTATATTATTACAATAAATTTCATCGTCTAATGCAACTATTGGTTCACTCTTTTCATTTACTACTCTGTTGAATGATTCATTAGATGAATTACTAATGTTAAATATTGGTTCATTAGCACTGCTACTAATTTCATCAGCAGTGTGTGACTTTCTTGCAAAACGAACGTTATCACTGTCAAATGATACATTATCTCTATTTCGTTGCTGATCTCTGTCAATCAAATCAAAGCTAACTGTTTTTCTATAACCAGACGTCGAACGACGATCTTTTTTGTCCAACATTATTCCGCCACTAATATTATTATTCAAAAATCTATGACCTCGTGGTGGGAGTTCATAATTAATTGGAACGTAAATTATATTCTTTGGGGGTGAACCATCATCAATAAATGGTATTTCGTCAGAACATGAGGCAATACTATCTTCATTTAATGGTTGATGTGCGTCTGAGTACGATTTTGCGTTATTTAGTGATTCATTCGAATGTTTATCTAAATTTATAACATCATCTTGATATTGCTCAATATATATGGAAGGATTTAATTCCCAACGAGTTGGACTATTATCTCGCCCGAAAATGTTTGCTGGTGATGTTGATCGTATTGCATTGGCTTCAGCTGCTAATATTAAACTTGATGAACTTTGTACAAATGGACGAGTATCGCGATACCGTGGATCAATATGTAATTTTTCGCCACGTGCGCATAATTCTTCTTGTAGTGACGAAGAACTACGACGACGGCGAGGATAATCACTATAATATTGTGGGGGGATTTCTTCTTGATACAAATATGATGTCATTTTTTTTTTGCTTTTAATACTTTCATCCGAACCAGAATGATAATATTGTTTTGCAGATGAACACTGAATAGTTTCTTCAGCATCTTGATAATTATTGTGAATAATACAATATAAGCAGCATAATTGGAATGGGATTGTTTTATAATGATTAATAATCGTTTAAGATCACAACTTTTAGCAATAATGTAAATATAATTCTGTATGAATCAAAGAATGACTTACCTCTTTGAATTATTGGACTGGGTTGTTGTAATAAAGTTGCTAAGCCATGATAAATTGCACCTTGTTTGGCAACTTCTAATGTAACTACAGGACCAGTACGTACTAAATAATCGGCAGCTCTGTAAAATTTAAATATACAATTATAGTTATATTCACTTAATAATTATCCAACGATTGAATATATACCTTTCTTGCGTTATTCCAATTAAACTTTGACCATCAACTCTCAAAAGCTGATCGCCAGCTTGCAATCTACCATCAGCATCAGCTGCTCCACCTGGCACAACGGATTTAATATAAATTCCTAACCGTTCTTGGCCAGCCCCTTTAGCAGCGACAATTGACAAACCCATACCATTCGAATTTTTATGCAATTTTATAACTTGCATTTCTGGCTGTGGTAGCTTATTTGACATTGCACTAGGTGAACGTGTCTTTAAGAGAAAAAAATTAAAATAGATAAGATTTGGAATATTTTTCCTTTGATTTTAAGTCTTACATTAAATTGATGCATATAAACGGTCCACAAGCCAACACTTGTCGGTTGTGCAGCTAAGCGACACATCCCAGCAACTTGTAATGGATTTAAAAAATCCACTAATCCTGATGGTATACCTCGAACTACATCACAACTGAATCCATCATCGGGTAATAATAGCGCCAAATGAAGTTCTGGTGATTCCTCAAGACGTATTTCTCGACCATCGGCACGTATTAGTTCATCAGCTACTGATTCGGCCATTCTAATTGCCGTATCAACAAGATTTCTTGAAATTTGTTCTTGTTGTAATAGTGCTGTCATTTGGAGTGAATTGAGTCGGAAACAAGAACAGGCTAATTGTTGTATTTCTTCGACGCTTGTTTTTGGTGCTTGTAAAAACTGTGCACATTGATTAATCTTAGCCAAATGACAATCGGCTGCCAATTCTAATCCTTGTCGTTCAGCCCACAGTTCTAAAAGTTGCAAACGTTCAGATATAACTTTGCCCCATTCAGCGTTGCACATGTGAGAGTTTCCGACAATCTTCAAAAAATTATAAATGTTAGAAAATTAAGATACTATATAGAAAAATATGGTTGATGCAGATGGACTTACCGTATTGAAACAAGTTACATTTATGTAATGGAATAGCTGTGAAAATAGTTGTATTGTTAAGGCTGCATTGACTCGACATCTACGAAGTAAGGCCATAGCTGATCCCAACACGGTTAGAACCAAACCAGCTGCAGAATCATGATCAATGTTTTCTGAGAGAAACTGATTTAATGTTTGTGAAAGTTCAATTCGAAAACAATTGACTAAATTTCTAAATGCTGTTTGTACACTTTCAGCGAGTACCTCTTGCGCTTGAACACTAAAAGCGCTAATATGACGATCTGATTTTAAAAAATGTAAGAATTCTGAACTATTTGCCATCCAAAAAGCTAAAATTCTAGGATCTGTGTATTGATCTTGTATAGTAGAGTATAACAAATTAGCAACATGATGTAAAAATATAGTTAATTTGTGTGCACGCTCAGTTGGTTGTAGCTCAGGACGATAATGAGTTGATGCTCGGTATCTAAAAATATTTATTAACCATTAATATTATTATTTCCAAATAGTTTCTACCGAAGAAATTATCAAAAATATATCCTAATTTTAATTAATAGCCAATAATTTCGAAAAATATTTACCTTGCACACAAATACAACGTATAAACCGGAGCTAATTTAAAATTTGGCGCATTTACATCCAATTCAGTAATAACTTGTCTTAAGAAATTTTCCTGATGTGTTTCAGGAAATTCCAAGACAGCAGGTAATATTGGCTCTTGGCCTTGCTGTTGTTCTCCACTCATCATCATTGAAGAAATTTTTGGTATTCTAAGAACAGAATAAAATATTCTTATATTTTATTTATAAAGAAAATTTAAACATAATTATATTCTAATTATCTTTAATACACAATAAGCAGGTTTATGGTGGACAAATTAAAATATGTATTGTTAAAAATAATGTGCTTGTGTTTTGTTTTACCTCATTTCCGGATTATTAGATCCGCCTGATTTAACACTAGAATTAGATTTTGTTTCATTTTCTATATTTTCATCTGGATCATAATTGAAATCTGTCTCTTTAACAGGACCTAGAGCTCTAATTATTTTTGATTTATTATCATCACTACCCATACTTCCTCCTCCTCCTCCCATTAATTGATCTGTTGATCCAATATTGCTGCCAATTCCTTGCTGATGTTGTAAATCTGCTTTTTTATTTATCTGTGATAAATTATCACCTTTTTTTGTTAGATTTGTTAGTTTCGTCGTTGCTAAATTTGGGCTTACCGAACTTAAATCTCGTTCATCTTCGTTCCAGGATTGTGGTGTTATTGGAGATCGACTGATATTTCATTTTTTGTTCAAATGTCGTTGCGATTTAAGTTTTTTTGTGTATGATGTTTGTAACAACAAAAAACATTGAATGTGCGAATGCAAAAAATAAAATAATTTGAAAAAAAATAAAAAAAAATAAAAAATAAAATAAATAAAACGTTTTAATGCATTATGAAATGAAATAAAAATAATATATGTTATTTATGTGCATTTGTTACAATATTGAAAGCAAAGCTTAAAAGTAACATAACATTAAATGATAAAAAAACGTTTCAAAATGTAATTTTTTTTCTAAAATAAGATTTAAATTGAATACTTTTACAGTTTTTTATAATCTTACCTCTCATAGAGGCATGCGGAGTCAAGCTGTGATTGTGATAAAGCTAAATTATAACGGCCATCTGATGGTGAATCAATGAAACGATATGAAGCTACACGTCCAAACATCACTACTGATCCGTTCTGTATATTTAAAAACAATGTTAAATTTCGTTCTTTTTCACATATTATAATAAATTTTAAAATATTTCCACTTAGTGTGTTATTATTTTATTTTATTTGTGAAACTAAAAATTTATTAGTAAAATTTAGTATACGAATTTTTTGAATTTGTTTACTTATTGGAAATCTAAAAAAGGGGTGGATAATTATTTCATTTATCTAAAATATATAGTCACCATTTGTAATATAAATTAACCATAGTATTATTAAAACTATTGAAAATTATGCTTACTTAAAAAAACACTTTCAAAATATATACATAATTATATTGGAATTATATTTCCCAAATTTTGTAAGAAAATTAAACGAAATTTCATTTACATATTTAAGAAAAAATTATAGATAGGCAGGCGTTACAGACAGATTTCTTTGAAAAAATAAAATTGAATACGAATGTTAAAAATTACAGAAATATCATTATTTATTACTTCCGGAAATTAATTTTAATATATTTATGATTTTAATTTAAGTAATAAAACACGATAAATTAAAAATTTCAAAATAGTTGTTTACTTACATGTAAAATTGTTGGCTGTGTTATATGATGACCATTCACAAAAGTTAGTGCATCAGGATGAAGTGGTGTTACTGTACAAACACCATCCAATAATGATATTAAACAATGTCTGGCTTGTATTGATGGACCAAATAGTTGTAATGAATTTGTATTTGCTGATCCGACCTACAAAAATTTGATCATAAATAGTAAATAAAAACCAATCAATAAATACAATATTACTTCAATTGGATCATTATTTAATTTAATTCGTCGTCCGCCATCCCCACTGTGTGTTACTTCGACTAACATTGGTCCCTCTCGTTCGCTTGAAATACTGTTTGTTCCATTCGATACACCAAGTGGTTTCTTTTTTCTTCGCCTTGGTTGTGAATCGGCTGGCCGTCGTCTCACATGAAACATGATCGAACCTATATAAAAAATATAAATAAATAAATAAATTGAAATATTATTGATTATTCTTTTTTTTAACAAATGTTTATAAATAGAAATGTTCACCAACAAAAAAAAATACATAAAAACTAAATATGTAATAACAAATGAAAATATTTTTATAGGAATTATATGAAAAATTATATCAAATATAATTTATATTTGTTTACTTTTTGTGGAACAAAAAAAAACGCCTTCGAATTTGGTTAATTCAAAAATGAAAATATGACTTTTGTGCCAATTTTATTTTATTGTAGATATAATAAAGAATTCTAGATTTTTGGGTGTTCTGGTATTTAACGTACCGTGAAATAAATGAATATGTTTCGTTTGTGTACACAAAAAACGTTTAATACAAAAATAAAAAAAGCTGTCATTACAATATTCAAGACGAGAGCAGATGTTTTTATGTTTCAGTTTCAGTAGAACTAATTTATAAAAAAAATTATTCTCAAATTTAATATGTAAAACAAAATTCGTTTATGTCGTTCCTGCAATTAAATTTTTAACTACTGGATAAAAAGAACTATTTATTATTCTTTGCCAAAAGTTCAGAAATAGAGCAAATCTTAATCAGACTTATTCACTCATATAATGCGCACAACTTTAGATTATCTAACCAAAAGGAAATTCAAGAACGAACCACAGAAATTCAAATCAAAATGTTGTATTGTAATATAAACTATTTATGCTTCAAAATTATGCTTGTGCTTATGTAAATAATAAGGTACATATCTATATAAAATTTGAAAATAGAATAAAAAATTGGTATGTTTATATGAAATTTTATTAGTAAATACAAGAACTGCTTATGTAATATACATTTATTTGTTTATATAGATATACATTTTCTATTTACATTTACTACAAACTCCGTGATTTTGTTTAAAAAGATATTGTGTATAATTATAAAATAAATTAATTATATTTTTTACATTCAATTGTATTTTTAAAATATTCCAAAAAGAAGACAATTGATCATTCATTATCATATGATAGATAAACGGATAAGTTAAAAGCAGAGGTTTAGGAATTTTAATATTTTGAAGGTTTTTAATGCTTATATTCTGCTTATACGTTAGAAACCGGAAGTGTCCCAAAATAGAATATAATATTTTTGAAACTAATGCAAAATTATAGTTCTATTTGTTCGATTAGTTTACCTCTTGTTAAATCGAATGTTTTTTATAGTATTCAATTCAAATCTACGGTAGCCGATTATATTCAAATTTCTAAACAAAATTTAGTGCAGATAACAAGAATTATAGTCCAAGTTAAACAATATTAAAAGGATTTATTAACTAAAATTAACAATATTGATTTCATTATTGCGTGTTGAAATATTATAATTTATATTTCCGTCAATTATAAATAATAATTGAATATAAAATTTAAACAATTTATGTATGATATAGAAATATATATCTAATATCGAGATATCTGAAAAATAATTCACGTAATAAAAAGAAATAAAATCAATTATACAAGAATGATTATTAGAACAAGAATAATTAAAAAATTTGTATTTTCTTTACATGAAATTCATTAATAATTATGTGATTCTAAAAAATTTAATTAAAATTCTTGAATTTAATGAACAGGTTGATTCTCTGATGGGTAAATGATAAGAGACTTGTAAAAATTAATTAAATTAATTATGTCGTCGATGTATATTCAAGTCGACGCATACAACAACTTATATTCAGTAAATATATCATAATTATGTATAGACTTTTTTTCCTTATTTGTAGACAATATTAACTTGTAAAGTAATTGTAAATTTTAATAGATCTGTATCACACTTTTCATTATTTTTCAAACATTAGGTCTGTTATCATATTTGAAAATACTTTAATGTAAATTTTTAGGTTAAAAATAACAATTGCGATTACATACGATTCAGTTTACAATTAGTTACTATTATATTAATCTATCTATAGTATATTATATACTACAACAATATACTTTAAAAGTATATTTAAAAATGCCGCGTAGCCTAACTAAAAAATCGAACTACGAGAAATTTAATGGTACTCTAGACTAGATTAGCTATCCTATATGTGGCTCCCTTCATCTTTGGTAAACACTAAGTTAAATATCAGTTAAAAAATCATTAGAATATATGTTACGCTCTCTAGCGGAGGAAATAAAAATTATAGCAACTGTGTTTCAAATCACATTTTTTGGTCTTTTTACTATTCATATTTTAAAAAATAAAATAAAATATATTTTCTCCAGCTGCAGAAATTTAAAATATACGTATGTTTACTGGCATCGTATTTTACTTTTAAATACTTGTCCAACGTGTTGTCATACTTAATTTTCTGCGGTGATTTACTATGTATGAAATTACAATTTTAAAACCGAAAAACATGTTTTGGCAAAAAGCGAACATAATTTCTGTTAATTACCTTTGGTTCGCCTTATTTCAAACTTCACAACGGATGGTCTATCATAAATTTGTAAATACATTTACTTAAGTGGGTCTTATTGTGTACATCCGGCGGACGACGGACAGACAGACGAACAAACGGACTGAAAAGTGTTAACATAAAGATTTTTTTTACATCCATAACAAAGCGTATATAAAATTCATTCATAACATAAAAATTTAGGTATACAATTATTATTTCATTATAGGTTATTTTAAAGTTCTGTGATAAGTTTTATTTTAATTATTTTAATTACATTTTCAGATTTCTTTTTATATATCGATTCGACAATGTATACATCAAATCGATAAGGGTAAATTGTCAATAAATTAATTATATATTATCTTTGTATATATACATTATTTATCGTTTTATATTCAATTCTGAATTATTAAAAATCATAAAAGAAGTTAAGATTTCAACAATACGTACAGGTAGAAGAGTTATTAGCTTAACGAAAATTTTACAATAAAAATAATCACAAGGACTTGTAAAAAGGATTGATAATAAAAAATCTTTCAAAATAGTAAAATCATAAACCCAACACTTCAATATGAAAACCTTCCATTAAATATAATAGTTAATTGCTTTCTTTTGTTGGGATTATGATTTATAAAAATGCTATGCAATGACAGTATTTAAATTAAGAAAATTATGCTCGATCATTCAGAAGAAAAAGAAATTCAAAGTTAAAACAAAAGCATTTAAAAAAAAAAAAAAAAATACGATAAACAAACCCCGGAATTGTCAAAAGCACATTTCCTCAAAATCGCCTCATGTAGAACTATGACTATACATAGGAAAGATAAAAAATGATATGGTAAATATAGGTAAAAAATGTGTTCCTGGTCGATTTTATTAATTTTTTTTCCTTCCAAGGTTATTATTCCAGGAAAATATATATAAACTTATCATTTAAGTTTTCTGTAATTTTGCTTTTAATTTAACATAATGTGATATGAAATAATAGCCAATATTCCATTTATATAGCTCCTAAAAATATGCAAAATGTTCGTTTTTTGCAAAATTTTACATGATTAAGCATTTTGATTAATTATAAGTGTGAGGCAACTGATTATAATTTATTAATTAATACACTTTAAAGAAATATGATTTTCGAAAGTTTTCTCAATATTTCTTTTGAAAAATATAGTGCAGTTATAATTTTACAAGTAAATTAAAAATGTAATTTTTTGATTTTTGAAGGGCCACAACGGAAAGGGCAGGGGAGATACGGATACAATTTCTTCAGAGACTCTAGTTATTTTTTAGATATCTCTTTGGTACATAAATTTCAGCCTTCCATAATAAGCAGTTTGGGAAATACAGGGTGTTAAAAAAAACTAAAAAAAGTTGAATGAAGATTACGGTATTTTTATACATCAAAGAATTAAATTTTAAAAAAATTGTTAATTTCACAATTAAGATAAAAGATTTTCTTATTTCTTATCTTATAGCTTTTACAGACCTCAAAATTTTTTATTGGTTTAAAAGTTATTAGATGTGCAATATGGGCAATTTTCGAACTTGGAGGGAGAATAAATCAGAGGGGAAAATAGAGAAAATTTTGTTCTACTGGACCTATTATTATATTACTATCTATCTATGGTCAAAATTTTAATACTCTATCTTAATAGATGTAGAAGTTTGTGTAAACGGACGGACGGACGGACAGACAGAGTGAAACTAATATACACATTTCTTCCAATTTGGTTGGAAATGTGCTAAAAAAATGTAATTAACATTACACAAAAAATAACATTATGCTTTGTTATGGATGATGAAATATAGATAATTTAAACTGAACTAGTAGAACTAAGAAAGAGGACAAATGTGCTTTTAGAATTCAAATATAAACTAAAATAAAATACTATATAATATTCTCTTTTAGTTCGTAACTTTCAGCTAGTACGGCTAATCAGACAGAAACCTAGTACATATACACAAATAAATTTCTTAGAAATGAAGAAGACATTATGAAAGTAATTAATTACCACTCAACTAATTATTGAACGATACTCAAAGAAAAAATTCGGGTAAATACCGTATACCAAGTTTTTCTAGAATTTAATTTTCACTTTTAATAATTATATATATTAATTATAATTTTCCAAAATATGTAGCTGATAATATCAAATTAAATTTACAATTTGATTTTTTTTCTGATAACATTTAATAAAATAACACTATTTAATTATACTAGAAAAATCAATAAATTTCGTTTTTATATAGTTTGGTATTTGTGAAATAATGAATGTGACAAAGCTTTGTGAAAACCAAAAATATAAAAAACTAAGTCATTACAATTTTATTAATTTGGCGTTATGTAATACAGAAAAGATAATATATGGAAACATCTGAAATTTTTTATATTTTATTTGTTAATTAAATTATTACAATCATAAATAAAAATTTATATTAAATATAAATATAAATTAAATATTTATTATGCAAGTATAAAATTTTGCTAAAATATTATTAATACATTGAGGATTAGTATAATGCGTCATTTTCTTATATACATAATATGTAAGTCGTCCTCGTATTCAAAATTTGGAAATTTCATTAAGAAATAAATAAATACAATATTCACATTGATATACGTTTGCAATTTGATAAATTATTAAATGTTGCACTTCAACACAAAATTTCAATTATCTCGTTTAAATTTAAATTTCCATTTTAAAATATATATGCAAGTTTTCTTTATCACATCCCTTTAATCAAGAATTTGAAAAATTTGTTTAAATTTTTAACGATAACGATTTAACTTTAAGTTTCATAGTAGGATTAAAATGAGTCTAGATTACATTAATAATTACATTATGTAATATGTCATTAAGTATTTATGTATAATAAATAAATATTACAAAATAATACAATATAATATATACTACTCGAATATTTTAAAACGACAAATGATGAATATTTAAAATTTTTAATTTCAATAATGAATTGTTAAATATTTCATGTATAATATTATTATTATTAAATATTTTCAAACGATATATTAAAAAATTATTGCTTAAATTTTAATAAGCCAGCGTTTAAAATATTTAATTTCAATTAAATTTTTCAATCAATATATATTTTTCCCAAAAAATATTAAATTATATAACAACCTCCAACATAATAAATTATTATTCTTTTTTTAGATTAAATATGAAGTATATTGTTATTCTTATCTATGTATATTTAAAGGTCAAAGGATCCCCGGAAATTATGTTAGAAAACTTGAATGTATGTATTATAAGGAAATTTTAATGTCGATCCTGTTTTAGTGAAATAAAAAATCAAATTTAAAAATTATGATTAAGACAAACTTTCATTTAAAGAAAATATACTTATATGTAAATAAAATTTAAGCAAACTTTAATGAAGCAATGCGAGGTTTAATCAATTATAATCATTAAAAACTTTAAATGAAAATCATTTAATGATTTATATAAAAATATTTGTATATATATATATATATATATATATATATATATTATCTACTTACGACGAATACCCCAATCCATCATGTTGTTTGATAAATATGCTGGATAACATTCAATCTCATATATAACAAATTATATATTTATGAGTATACAGTAGGAAACTAAATTCAACAAAAAAATAATAGTAAGAAAAACAACACATAAGTAGTAGTAGATAATAATCAAATTTGGAAAAATATATAGAAAAGCGAAAATAAATTGAAAATTATCTCGAAAAAAGTTAGTCTTGATAGTATACTAATCAGTTTTGAAAACTTTATAAAAAAAATAATAATAAAAAATGAAGCACGTAAAATTAGATTAAGCGATTAATAATTTAATTTGAAATACACACTTAAAAAATTTAAGAAAAAATTTTATCTTAATTTTTTTTTTTCATATTATATAAAAAAATAGCAAATATAAAGAAAACTCCCAATCGTTACAGATACACTTAAAAATTTAATTAATTTTTTTATTTACGTTTTCGTTTTAAATCCGATTTTTTTATAACAATTTAAATAAATAAACTATATATAAAATTATTTAAATAAAATATATAAAATTATAAAAACAATTGTCTAAAAATCATTGTTATTTAATATATTGGTTTAATTTCACAGCATAAAAGGAATAATTTGTTTAAGGACACTACATTACCAAAAGAAATTTCAAATCAAACTATTAGACACAATTTTCTATCCATAACAAATTCATAAATATTTTTGTTCCGAATATCCGAAATCCGAATGTACTCTTAATATATGTGTATGTCGATGGATAAAAAAAAATGCCGCGCAGCCGAACTACTGATCAGTAGTTTTATAATCATGGGCTTTTTTTAAATTATCTACTGTAAATGCATATTTTGAGTATTATGTTGCACCCTCTAGTAGCAGAAACTGAAAATATAACAACTGTAATTTTATACTACTACTCAGTACCTTTCATTTGCGACATTAAACCTAAATTTTGGGGCTTATTCATTTTTGGGGAAATCACATTTAAAAATTAACATTTTATATATTTTAGTATTCAGCGCCTCTAGCGGTAGAAATGTGAAATACGATTACTGAAATCGTATTCTACTCTTAAATATCTTTCCAACGAGTGGTCAAACTTTTGGTGCACATTTACTATATAAAATTACATTTTTATTCGGAAAAAGATGTTTTGGCAAGATGCAAATAGCTCCGCCTACCGGCCGAATTTTAAAATTCTATCAATTACATCTGGTTCTCAATAAATCAAGCTTTCCATCGGTGGGTCTATCATAAACGTGTGTACAGTAACAGTTGTGTGTACAGTTGTGTGTACAGTAACTATGTGAAATAACCGATGTAAACAATAAAAATAACTTTTTATTGTTTACATCGGACAGACGGACGGACAGAAAAGCGTTAACATAAGGGATTTTTTTAAAAAAAAACCCTAAAAAGGAGGTATAAATAAAAAGCTTTTTTAAAAGCTTTCACTTATATAATAACGTAAATATTTATGTATAAGTTTTTATAATTTTGTTGTATCTATATTTGAGTTGAACATAAAAAATAACATTAAAAAAGGAAAACAAATTGATATTCTGTATTATGTTTATATTAACTAAAATTTGTATAATATTGTCGAGGAGTATGGAACACGTAAAAAAACAATTTGACGGCATTTCACAAAAGGACAAAAGTGAAATAAGAAAAACAAAGCTTTAATACTATAATAACTAATCCATGTGGAAGATAACAGCAGAGTTTGTCAATCTATTGCTCACTACAATATTGGACATTCTAAGGACATTTATCATTTACATCTATCTAGATAAATCATCTGTTGTTACTTTGAGCCTTTGTTATAATATTGCTAAAAATTAGTGTTTGTTTATGAGATTTTAAACCAAACTAGAACTTGTGAATGAAAAATTTACCAAATATAGAGATACGAGATATATGAAGGTAACATTTACTTTGGAAAGTTTTTCATAGCAATTTCATTTTTAACTACTTTTATACATTTTTCTACACCCTCAAATGAAAGAAATCGTTGTAAATGTATTAAATTATTGTGAAATTTGGCCACATATCCATATGATGTTGTCTATACAAGGTTGCCTATATCTGCTTTTAAATATGTAAGTTTTTAAAAGTTAGCATAGATATATCCATATGTATACGTATATCTCTTAAATAAGTAATAATTTCTACAAAGTACGTTTTTAAATAAAAATGTTAAGATATAATTTAAAAAAGAGAGCAAATGTACATTCATACTTGGATAACCTTTTCGAATTTAAAATGTTACGAATAATAAAATTATGATTTTTTATTTTTTTGGTGCGCTTCACACTAAAGTTCATTTTGACACAGAAAATTATTCTTCAAATATAATGTATGTCCTTGATATAAATTCAAAATATATGTATATTTGATATATAGTACCTATATATTATTTTGTTCTAAGATCTATAAAATCAAATTAATTTTGGTATAATTTAAGAATTCAAAAAAATAATGATTTGTAAATAAAATTTGCTAACATTTTTTATTTATGACCACATAATATGAAAAGAAATTTAAATATTTAACTTAAAATTAACTCACGTTTAAAATTAAATAAATTACGTTTAAATTTATTCATTTTCCCAGAAGCTTTTAACATTTTATTGGATTACCCTAAGTAAAGAGTTAGTAAAATAATAATAATTTGTAATTTAATTTTATAATTTTTGTTAATCCGATTTAATTAAATTTAAAAATAAATAAATTTTAAATTCACATATGAAACCAATTATAAATTTTCAAATCTTTTATTCTTAAATTATTATTAATATTTTTTCTATAATCTTATCAATGTTATATCCACGAAAGATAAAATTTATTTCTAACTTACAACTTTAATTAGTTTTAACTGAAATTCCAGAACGAAAGTAAGGGCGACACAGGTTAGTTAGTTAAAAATTATGATAGGGAAACATAAATATTGATAAAACAAAATTGAAATTCCACAAAAGATAAATTAGGGCGATATAATTTGTTAAAATATTAGTTACACGGTAAGCTATGAGTTTCTTTTTAACTTGGTATGGTAATGGTAACGTAGATTAAAATATTTAGGTTTTGCTTTTTGGTGGTATAATTATAGATCGATAATATTTCCATATCAAGAAATTTTAGTTCATAACAAGGAAGAAGTATAATTTAAGTAAAATACTTTTTTACCTATCATTTATTATAGTAGGTAGGTAGAGTAGTATTATTTATAGAAATATTGTGCAATTATAAAAATTTATAATAGCAAATGTAGTTAATAAGTAATTTATTAAATTATTACATGATTAAAACAAATCACTTAGTTTATTATGTACAATTGTACATACTTATAATCATTTAATTAATTTATTATATTCATTACCATCGCTTACGTATGGAAATGGAATTAAATAAGATAAGTGTAATGTTTATAGATTAAGAATGAGTCACTACCAAATTGATTTTTTTTTCGAGAAGAAATTACTGATTATACTAATGTCTTTCTTTTCTTATATACCTGTATATATTTTCGTAGTAATTTACTTTTAAATTATTTCAAAATGAGAAACAAATTATTATTTACTAAAGGTTAGAAACCTTGTTTTCTAGTGAACAGGAACACAGTGATTTAAAATATGTTATTTAATGATTAGTTTAGTCTAGAGCTCTTGTATAATTAATTGGTTTCAAAGCAACTCGACAAAATCCATTAATTTGTATATATAATTATTAATTCATCATAAAAACTAAAACTTCATAAAAACTTAAAATGATGAATGAAAAAGAGTAAACTGGAAAAATTATAAGCATAATTGACACAATAGCCCTGTTTTTTTTGTAGACACGTATATTGCATTGCAAAATTTTTGCAAAAAAACTATTTATTGCACTTTGAGTTTTATAAACGTAAAAAAAACCATTAAATATCATTAAAAAATACAAACCTTGCTTTTTTTCTTTAATAAATTGCTATTTTTTAATGTAAAAAGAAACATAGGCTATGCCTTTTTTGTCCAATAATTGAAATAAACAAAATGAAATTAAATATTGACAACAGAGCCATCTACATGTCATATTATCAACTATTTATCCATGACAATTCAATTAACCGAAATAAATAAGTACTGTAATTATTGCCAACAAATTGTTGTTGTTTTCAATGTAAAAATTTGTAATGCAATATACGTGTCTACAAAAAAACAGGGCTAATATGGAGCATTAATAATTAATAATAAAGATATTTTAAATATAACAATCCAAAAAGCAAAAATGCCACAATTTTACAATTAAGGGCCTGTCTAAATTGGTTTGACAAGCAAATTCGAAATTATGATATTCAGGGCCTCTAAATTGGTTAAAATTCCAAATTTTGATAACCAAATTCGAAATTTTGACATTCAATTTCACCTTTTCCAGGCGCCGAAAATTTAACTATTATGTCAAAATTTCATGACGGTCTGTGCAGCTATAAATTTTGACAAAAGAGTTAAATTTGATTCTAACCTAAAAAATATTTTAATACCCGCGTAAAAGTTAATTGTAATGACAATATTTCAATTAACATAAACTGTATATTAAAGGGAATACGGAAATATCTAAATCTGCATTGATTGTTTTTAAAATATTCCAATAAAATGGTTATATATTGCGAAATATTTTTTTACGATTGTACTCATCTTGAATTTAATATATAATTTGAATTGTGAAAATTTTAACCAATTTAGACAGTGTAAAAAATATTTACGCCGATTAAATGTCTTTCACCTCGGTAAAAATTATTTCACCTTTTTTTAACTTTTTAACTTTTTAACCAAATTAGACAGGCCCTCAATATATAAATTTTGACATAAGAGTTCAATTTCATTCTAACCTAAAAATTATTTTAATACCCGCGTAAAAGTCAATTGTAATGACAATATTTCAATTAATAGAAATTGTATATTAACAGGTTGAGTGCCGTCATATATATTAATAATAAATTCTTACGTTGCCGTAGTATGTTATAGCGCGTGGCATAAAATTTTTTATGTTTATAATCTTTACGTTTTGTCCCATTTTTTTTCTTCTGAAAAAAAATTTCCTGATTTACTTTTATCAATATAGATTGTTATACCCCGCGAGCGTGGCACATGCCACTCAACCTGTTAAAGGAAATGCGGAAATATCTAAATCTGCATTCAATTTTTTTTAAATATTCCAATAAAACGGTTATATCGGGAAATAATTTTCATTTGAGTTGTCAAAATTTTAACCAGTGTAAGAAAATATTTACCACTATAAAATATCTTTCACCTCGGCAAACAAATTTTCACCTTTTATTAACTTTTTAAACAATTTAGACAGGCCCTAAATAGTTACTTACCTCTTGAAGTTGGATGATTCATTAAAATTGAAAGTGGACATTCATCATCATCTAAAATATATTCTGTTCCATCACTATTCACCTAAAAATCATATTTAGAAATTTAGTAAAATTAAATAAAATTAATAACAAAACAATAAAAACTTACTTGTACTAAACAATAGTGCAATGGATCTGCTTTATCTAAACCATATTTAGCCAACATTTCTCTAACAACAGCTTGGGCACAATCCCGAATAGATAGCAATAACGTTTTATATGGTACATCACGACATAAACTCTCACCATAAATTTTAAGTGTACCACCAGTGTCTGGACCACCATCTCTCGATCGAAATTGTTGTAATTTCTTTTCTAATTTTTGTTGTCGCCTTCGACGCATTACAGCTTCTGGATTTGATATTGAACGTGTAAATGATGTTTCCGGTAATTCAGTATATAATTTTTCAGCTACATGATTTTCATCATTACCAATTCCTGTACCAGTAATACCAGCATCTAAATTATGTTTAGCTAATTTTTCTTTCTTTTTTTGTTCTTTCTTTTCGCGTTTTGAAAGTTTTCTTTTAAAATTATTGTCTGTATTTTCAATTGGCTAGGAGTATAAAAATAAAATTAGTTTTCAAAATTTATAAATTAATCTTAATATTTGTACGGTTGTTTTTTGATCAATATTTCTTAATAAAAATCTTCCTTCTCTATCATCAATATGCCAATTAAGTTGAACTAATAATGGTTTCTCGTCAGGACTTAAACGTCTTTCTTCTCCATTTGAATGTACCTCATAGAGGGCATAATTTGGTACTGAAAGCATTCTCATATCTGGACGAAACTTTTCAATAAGAGTTTCTGTAAATAATCATATAAATAGCAAAATATTAATTAAATTTTGTTAATTATATTTACCTATAACATCTGAAACTGTTGCGTCGGAAGCAACACGAATACATTTTGTTGCTACTTTTTGTCCAGCATCTTGAAAATAAAATCTCATTACACCATGAAATAAAAGATTCTGTAATGATAAACCAAATTTAGAGTCGACATTAAATATTTATTTTTAGTTATCTTACCTCATCTGGCTCTGAAAGAGCAAATAAATCTAACCGATTAGCATTCCATTGTTGTATTACAGTTCGGACAGCTTCACGGTCCAACATTTTCTTATCTTGGACGGACATTATTTTAGTATTGCTGGAAAAAATAATTGAATAATTAATAAATTAAGACTAAGTATAATTAAATTTTTTTTTAGATTTCATATACCGAAATTGAAAAAAAAAATAAATTTAGCAAAATTTCTGACATTCAATAAATCGTGAGAATTTGATGATAATGTATCCATTACTATAGAAGATTTTAATCATGACCTTAAACTGCATGTAAAATAGTATTCTAACCATTATACAATAGCTATATTTAATACATAATACATATACTACTTTTTGATGTTGTTTTCATAAAAATGTGAGAAAATCTAGTCAAAAACTAAAAATTAGATATATGTATACTTATAGTGGTAAATTTGTGTTACAACAGTTTTTATTAAAGAAAAAGACAAATTGTGTTACTGACTCTGACTGAGCCGGTGAATAAATAATAATTTTACCTGAATTAACTTCTATGTAATTCATTTTTTATAAGTTCACTTATATATCGTTCAAAACAGTTTTTTGAAGTTTCTCTGGTATGAAACCAACCATTAACTTTTTAGATTCTAATAATAATAATAATAATAATATTTATTGAAAAAAAAAAAAAACATATTCATTTGGAGAAATTTTACAATAATCTCAAAAATATATATATGACAATAACATAAAAAGTTGTCTGTCAGATTGGCTTATTTATATATTTCATTTTAATTACTTATTTTGTATTTAATTTAATATTATATACCTTATATTTTAATTAAATTCATTTATTAACAGATTTCTATAAGATAAGGACAGATAGTTGTAAAGAGATTCAGAACTTTCGCCGTTCAAGATTGAGTAGAATTCAACCTTCGTTAAAACTTCATTACCAAGATATTTTCTTCTGTTTTTTTTTGAAAATTGGACATAGCGAGATAAAGTGGAAAGTGTTCTCTGGCTCATCCATGTTACAAATACTACAAATTCCGTACGTGTTATCATTGAAAGCTCTTGCATTAATATTTAATAGACCGCCCCCTGTTTTAAAAATAAGATTGATCATCCTAATTGGGTATTTATCTGAAAAGTATTGTGGTATATCTGAGTATTTTAAATTCGCGTATTCATCATGGTATTGTGACATTAATGCTTGATTTACATTTTTATTCCAATTTTTAATTGTTAACTTATTAAGTACTTCTGAATGTAAATTTTGCCAATTTATATTTTCCGCAAAAAAATTTAATTGCACACCAGCGTTTTTGAAAATTTCATACCGTTCTTTCACCCAAAACGTGTTCTTAATAATTGTTTTTTCAGCCAGTATTTTTGGTAGTCTATGTCTGGGATATTTCATGATTTTTCGAATGTAATCAAATTTCAGTGAATAGAAAAATTTACATTCAGAAGTACTTAATAACTACCGTCAGTGTAGTAGCTGGATCAGTGTAGTAGCCAACTACCGTCAGTGTAGTAGCTGGATCAAGTAAATGATAATAAAGTTGAATGAAAAATTATTTGAAACGGTTTTTTAAAATTATTGAGTGGAAATATAGTCAATTATACATATATGGTGCATTTTTTGCAAATAAAATGTAAAAATTACTACAAATTAAATCAATTTTAAAATTATATCTTCGTCCCCTATTACCGCCATGCAAATTTTGGGTGGAACAAAATACCGTCAAATGGTGCTCCAATCACCGTCATATCAAATATTTTTATTATTTTGTGTTTTTAGTTCAGTAAATAACAAGTATCTATTTTTAATTAATTTTATTAAACAAAATTATAATCTTATTTTTATAATTCTAAGATTTATTCATAAAATAAATAATATGTATATTAAAACAAATAAAATTTCTCTTTCTTAGGCTATTAATATAACAAAATAGTTAAATTATTAAATTATAACATTAACAACTTATAATATTAAATTTAATATTACTTATTTAAATTTTGTGCGTTATTTTTGTTTTGTTTTATTTTATTTTTAATAATTTAACTATGAACGGAAGATATTCCTCTATTGTTTATTAAAGTTGGTGGCGATATCTTTGTTACATGGTTACATCATCTATTCCTATTGGATATACACAAACATCATCAATTTCAGGCCATCTCCAACTATCCTATATCCTATCATTGGCATTACAAGACAGGTTTACTCATAGCTAGAGCTCCCTTTTTCAACAATACTGACTCTTCATTTGGTGCTAAGAAGAATGTTGTTTCATCATAATTAAATATTCTGGTCTCGTCTAATGATACTTCGAGCAAATTGTCTTTTTCTAAACTATGTCTTCTTTGCTCAAACCAATTTCGAATATTATTATATATGATCTTGTAAATCAACTTTAGATGCTCTTAAAATTTGCCTCTAAAATATATCGGGTGGCGCTTGAGAAATAAAATAAACCTTCCTGGTCCTCCTCGGGAATTATTGGGTTTCTTTAACCTATTCACAAGTTCTGATACTACATCTAATAACTGATTTTTCTTTATAGGAAACCCCCAGTTGGCCAACTTTGTCCATTTTACCATAAATAGTTGTTGTTAAAACTGTTGCTGGACCAGGCTTTGCATTTTTCTCATTTCTATTAGATATCTTATCTTTTAAAAATCGTGGCACACAAAATATTTGACTTGCTTTAAAGTTTAAACACTTGTTTACTTTTTTACAACTTCAATTGCTTCTGCAGCTCTTCTTTTGCGTACTGATATGCTTTGGCTGTATTAGGAATATTTTTAGCTAGAACAAATAATGTACCCTATTACCGTTTATTGATCCTTCCACCGTCATACATAAAGATTTCGGTTTTTTTATTATTTAGACTTATGAAATAATTAAAAAAAAGCTAGTGCATATTGATATTTTATATTTTAATAATTTTTCATAAAAAAAAACATAAAATAATTAAAAATAACTATAAAAAACAAAAAATAACACCCATAACTTTGTCTCCCTTCACCGTCATATGATTTCCCCTATTACCGCCAACCAAATTTTATTTTAAATGTAGCGGCTTATTTAAGCAAATAATTAACGACGGAAATTGGACTTCAAATTCTTTAATAAATGAACTTTATAATACATTTAACACATTTAGAAAATTTATTAAAAAAATTAACTAAAATTCAATTATAAAAAAATCCTATTACCGCCAATTAGGACGGTAGTTGGGTACTTGTATAAATTTGCTGTATCCAATTACCGCCATAATTTAAATGACTTTTTTTATATAAAATATTAAATTTTTATAAGAAATTATTATCAAAAATTGATTTAAAAAATACCAATTTGCACTATTATAAAATTTTTTAACTAATTATTAGTCTAAATTAGTTTTTAAACAAGAAATAAAATTCTTACCTGTTCTTAAGAAAACTATTAAGCGCACCAAATATAACTCAACAACTTAGAGATCTTAACACGAATGATATTTTTTTTCCGTTTATTCGATAGAAATACGTAAAACGAAAGGATCAAACAGGATCTTAAATATTTATTTTAAAATAAACAAAAAATAAATTTGTGTAAAACCTTACAGTTTTCTTGTTTTTTAGTAATATATTTTTTTGTGGCGGTAGTTGGCTATTGTCGGTAATGGGTGCCGTTACCTTAGTTTGGTGTATTTGTTGGAAGATACAGCATTTTTTTAGAAAAAACCGTTGTAACTTCTCTACCTGGTCGTATTGTCTGTAGCCCCATATTTGCCCTGCATAACACATGATTGATCTCGATGCAGCTTCAAATATGTTTAGTTTACGAGATGGTACGATTTCAGGATTTCTTATAAATCTTTGCCAAGTGTGATTAATTACATTTTTGGACATAATTAATTTATTTTCCAGATGTTTTCACATTAACCACTTCGATATCTGTTCCATTAAACTGCCAGCATTCGTTAGCAGCTAATCTGCCGCCTTTTCGAAATACCATCACTTTAGATTTAGATAGGTTCACTTTTAAATTCCATTCATTAAAATATATGTTAAGTTTATCTATCATTTCTTGTACTAATTCTGGACTCTCCGACATTAAAATTAGGTCATCTGCATATAGTAGAACTTTTATAATAATGTTTGTCACACCAACACCACCAGGTAAAATACCATTCAAATCATTCAGGTATAACGAAAATAGTGTAGGACTGATAATCTCCTTGTTTCACACCTTGATGGATTTCAAAATACTCCGATAAAACTTGACCATCCCATACTGCCGATTCTGTATTAGAGTATAGAAGTGTTTAATTATTTTTAATATTTTTAACGATAAACCAAAGCAGGATAGCTAGTAAAATAGAGCGTTTCTAGAGATAGTATCAAAAGCTGACTTGAAATCTATAAAGCATACATACATTTTTTTATTTTTCATTAGGTGTAGATTAACAATACTAGTAAGGTTAAAAATATTATTTACAGTAGAGTATCCTCTGCGAAATCCCGCTTGGTATTAATTTAAAATATTGTTATGATCTATCTATGTATTTAATCTATTTAATATTATTCCTGTATATATTTTATATATTGTATCTAAGAGCGATATTCCTCTATAGTTCTCAGGATTGTTTATGTCACCTTTTTTAAGTGTTTATGTCACCTATAATGCCAGTAGATTTACTAAATGATTCAGGTAAAATTTCTCTTTCAAAAATTAAATTAAAAAAGTACAATACTTGGCTAAGATAATTCTCCGGTGCAAATTTGTAAAATTCATAACTAATACGGTCTGCGCCAGGTGCTTTATTAATTTTAGAATTATTCAGTACTCTTTGTAATTCACTATATACAATCGGACTGTCCAGGAATGGGTTAATGATTAATGTGGCTGCAAAACTTATAACTTTTGTATCAAATGGCGGGTTCAATATATTACGAAAATGTTCTGCAAAATCACTATTACTAATTTGCGTACTAATTCTTAGTGTTTTATTTTTCACTGTGTTTGCTAATGACCACCATTCTTTAGAATCTTTTACGTGATTTAACTTTTCCAGAATTTCATATTAATATGCTAATATCAATAATGCTTTGCATATTTTTTTATAATTTTGCACATTCTGGTAGTAGCTTATTTTAAACAGTTCAACATTATATACGATATAGATTTAAACACCTGAACATTTTCTTTCTAGCATTTAAACATTTATAATTAAACCAATCGCTTTTCGGGTCAAATTTTTTTATGCCACACTGCTTATCTGCAGTTGCCAACACTGCATTTTTCAAACATTTTAATTTTGCTTCGGTTTCTTCAATACTATAAAATTCATTATTTTCTGTTAAGTTATGTAGTTTTACTGCATATATTTCGGCTCTGTGCGTTGACCAGAGTAGTTTCGGTGGTAGTTCCAATATTCTTATATTTTGTTCGTTAGTTACGTCACAAACCACGTCAAAACATAACGGCATGTGATCGGAATATGGTTTAGATACAATAGAGAAATTTCTAACTAATTTTAAAAAATCCAACGAACAGCAATAATAATCCAAAGTAGAATTACCTAATGTACTAAAATACGTATATTCACCATCTGAGTCCTCACAGCTTCTACCATTAACAATAATACCACCAATATCATCCAAAAAAAAGTACAAATGGTAGGTAGTTTCCTACCATTTGTATCCACTCTAGTATCTTTCGCTTTTCGTATCTCTTTTATATGTATGCAATCCTGTCTGAAGGATTTGATCATCTATCACCTGCTCAGCACCTATACGTGCATTTAAATCTCCCACAATACAAAACTCACTAATATCTGATTGTACCATAAATTTTTTTAATTTCTCAAAATCCTGATTCCAATAATTACAATTTAAATATCTAGGTATAAAACTTATGTTAGTAATTCCAAATTTAGCCTTAAGTACTATTTCATTATTCATATTAATAAATTCCAGCGAAAATTTATCTTCTATATTTTTCTTATATCCAAAGATACATCCACCACTAGCACGACCAAAGTTATGTCTCTTCACAGCATCAATCCAACATAATTTATAATCCCTAAAAATAAATTCAAAAGTACTGCGTTTTTCATTAACAATATGTGTTTCAAAAAGGAAAATAATATCATATTTATTTATAAAAGTGTAAAAAAATTACCAAAAATAAATTTATTACTTAAACTAGCTACATTATAAGAAATTATCTGACAGACTGCTGGTTGTTAATCATTACGATTGTTGTAAGTGCTATGTTGCGCCTGGGTGTTGTTGGACTGATTAACGTTATCTACCACCCATTTACTAGCATAATTAGTTTTCTCCGTTAATTTTTTGAAATGTTCGGCATCGCTTTCTGATGCTGCTACGCAGTGCTCTTTTGCCCACTTTACTAGTTTGTTGTTTATGAACAGTAACGTGCCTCTGAACCGGCACACAACATTTCTGTCTTGTTTTTGAACAATATTCTTAACCTGCCTGAGATGGTACCGCTGTGATCTTTCCTCATGAGAATAATCTTTTTGAATAAAAACACCAGATCCTTTTAATTTTCCACTGTTAAACAACACTTCGCCAGCTTGATTAATAGAATCGCACTCAAAAATAAAATCGTTTTTAGATTTTATTTGAATGATTTTGTTTATTAGAATATTTATTTGTAAAACATTCGCACAGATACCCTGGAACTCCTATCTAGCATCTTTTATATGATTGCTTTTAAGGCTGCTAACAACAATATTTAATTGTCTATTCATGCGGTCCATCTAGTTCATTTTTGTTTTCATTTCTTCTAAATCTTTACGAAGCACACTATTTTCTTTCTTAATATCTGATACATCGGCTTGTAATACATTTATACCTTCTTTTTTCGCCACTGACTTAAGTTTTTCATCAAACATTTTTTCCATTTTCTTATCGAAAATTTCCCAGGAAAATGTGTCACTTTTTGTTGTACTTGAATAATTTCTGGAGATGTTTGATTAATTGAGCGCTTTTTGTTTTCCATTTAATTTTATATAATTGAATTGAACATTAATGGCCGGTCTGTTCAAGTGTGGTTAATTTTAACCCATGGTTATTTCCAGTGGTTACCATAGATTGCGTCTTTTCAACCTTGGTTTGGTTAACAAATGAATGGTTTGGTTAGCTAACCAGAGAAATCGTTAACCCGCCAATTTTGGTCGGTTAACACTATTTAATCAACGATTAATTGGAATTTTGTCTTTTCACGTTTGGTTAATTTGTATTATTTTCAAAAAGTTATTTTCGAAAAGTGAAACGTTATTCCAAAGCCGTATATAATATAAAGATATTCAAAATTAAAAAAAAACTTAAAAAACTGAAAACATTAGGTGGCCAATATGAGTAGTTCACCACAGCAAAATTTTTGTTAAGAAAGTTGAAATAACGAGTTTGTTCATAAGACGTAGAAATTGTATAGAGACGACAGAAGGAATACATATTTTTCGTGGTGAAATTTAATAATATACGCTCTTTTATTTTCTGTATACTATAATCATAGAAAAAGGAATAAGGACGAAAAAATATAGAAAAATATGTATGACATAGAAAGGGTAAGGAAATATATGTATATATCTGGTTATTTTGATCTGTTTTAACAAAATTTTAGAAACTCATATTTGGAAATTTATATTTATTTTCAATTTTGTTCTGTAAAAAAATAATATATGTACTTTATATGAAGCAAAAATTCTACCCGTTTTGGGTTTTTAAACCAAAGGATTTTAAAGGATACAAATTTCATTTATTTTTTCAAATTTCAATTTTGTATTTTTACTTATTTTTGGTTACAGATCAACGAGCTTGCGATCGTACTAAAATTATGAATGATTAATTTAGTTTAGTTTAGAATTTAGATAATTTTATTATTACTTTTTGATTATTATATTGGTTATTTATTTTAGTCGAAATAAATAAAAAACCTAATGTTTTCATTTTTTTAAGTCTTTTTTAAATTTTGAATATCTTTATATTATATACGGCTTTGGTTATTCATTTAGTAGTTATACACTGTAAATTTGTGAGTTTTACATGATTCAAAATGTAATTAAAAATAATTTAACAATTTTTTTTTAAATTTATAATAATAATAATAATGAAAGTTTTATTAAATTCAAATTAATTGTTACAATTTTTTACAAATACTTTTATAAGCTATGGCGAAAAAAGCCGACAGCATGTTTCTTACTTCATTAACAATTGTGATAATTATTTTGTTTAAATTAGATTGAGCTTTTTTTAAAAAGAAAACAAAAAAAATTTTAAGTATTCACAATTTCCTATTATAAAATGCTCTGTAACATAAACATAAACATAAAATTATTCTTTATTTTCTTGGTTATCGATATTCATTAATTATGTTTTTCCTGTATTTATAAGATACTTCTATGTATTCTGCTAATTTTATCCAATTTTTGCCATTTAAATATTACACCGCTTCCACGTTCGATAGGGTAGATTTCTCGAAATAAACTAATCTAAATTCTTTAAAAATCGGACATTCAGCAATAAAATGAATTGTATCCTCCATTTTTTGTAAATTATGCTGGATTTTAATGATAAATATTTGCCGCTTGTGCATGAAAAACGTACCGAAAGGTTTTATTTCTTATGGAAATTTAATATGTGCGAAGAGAACAACAAATTCTCATTTGCAAGGGATACTTTTCATTTACCAGGGATAATTTTTATTTGCAAGGGAAATTTTACCAGGGATAATTTTTTTGCAAGGGATAATTTTCATTTTGCAATAGATAATTTTTGATATTTTTTAAAAACCATAGATAATCCTTCTTATATGGTATCACAGTTTTGTTGAAATTTGACATTTCAGTATTGCCATTAAAAATTTTTATTGTTTACATTTTTTTATGTTAATTATATTTTGAACTATATTTTATATATATAAAATATAAATTTTGTAAATATAAATTTTTTACAATTGATTTTTAATTATACAATTTGCAATTAATATTTAATTGCTGATTTTATATATAATAGTTGAAATGATTTATTATTTTTTTAAATAAAATTCTACTGCCATTCAACAGTACCATCTGTGATCTGTACAGAGATAATCAGCCATTTTATATTCCCTTGTCAAAAAAAAAATTCCCTTCTGCAGCGATCTACTTTTTTCTCATATAAAAATATAATATACTATCTCGTTCTATTTTTCATGCACAAGCGGCAAATTTTTATCATTAAAATCCAGCATTACATAGGGACCATGTTGTAGATATGGTGTCATTATGTGGGGTATAGTTTAAACCCAAAATTTCTCCTCTTGTCTTAAATATTGTTGAAATGATTTTGATACTGTATTTATCATTGAAATAATTGCTTTCCGCTAATCTGTGGTTTAAATTAATATAGATATTTCTATGATTTGAATTCTTCGCTCTGTGTTCATACACTTTCCTTAATTCTTCATCTGTAGACGATATCAATTGATACAACTGATCTTTCCACGTTTCTAAATTATTAATATTTAGATCCAACGCAACATTGTTAAATAATTAATATTTAGATCCAACGTAACAAAGGGGGTCGGGTTTGGAAGTCGACAGGGTAGGCACTGCGTGTTTCGGCATGCGTGTTGCAACTGTCGGGGTTTCTGAACAAGTACTTGCATTACCTCCTCGTGGTGTCCCCTGGAACTGTATCTGTCTTAAATATGGATACAGACCAAATTTGCAAGCGGGAAACCAAGCTAAGGGTGTTATTCGTACCGTGCCTAGAGCTGCGTGGCTGAGGGTGAGCTCAGTCGATAACGGTGGACTCCGGATACCAGGCGACCTCCGGTTTGAACCAGCCTTACCATAGTATCGGGCCTCTGCTATGGTGGACACTATATGCCGCGACACTCGTGGGAATCAAAATATGAAGAAACAACAAAACAAAAAAATGCCGCGCAGCCGAACTACTGATCAGTAGTTTTATAATTACGGGCTTTTTTTAAATTTAACTTCTCTAAATGCATATTTGGAGTATATGTTGTTATTCGTGATTTTATACTACTTAAATTTCAGATGCGACATTAAACCTATTTTTTGGAGCTTATTCACAATTGGAAAACACATTTTGAAAACTCTTTTTCCATATTTTAGTTTTTGGCGCCTCTAGCGGTAGAAATTGGAAATACAGTTAACGGCGTCGTATTCTACTCTTAACTACCTTTCCAACGAGTAGTCACACTTCATTTTTGGTGCACATTTACTATATTAAATTACAATTTTTTACTTGTATTTTACTGCCCTCTAGTGGCAAAAAATCAGATTATGAGTATGTCTGATTTATTTTAGTTTATATTAGCTTTCCAGCGCTTGCTTTCCCTTCATTTTTGGTAAAGATTCGCCAAGTTGAATAACATTTTTAAAAAACAATATAATTTATATGTTTCACCCTCTGGTGGTAGAATTTAAAATTATAACAACTTTTATATTACTACTTACTACCTTTCAGTTGCAACATTAAACCTAATTTTTGGGGCTTATTGACTATTGAAAATCACATTTTAAAAATTAAAATTTTATATATTTTAGTTTTCAACGCCTCTAGCGGTGGAAATTTGAAATACGGTTACTTGCATAATATTCTACTCTTAAATAACTTTCCAACGAGTGGTCAAACTTCATTTTTGGTGCACATTTACTATATAAAATTATAATTTTTATTCCGAAAAGAGGTTTTGGCAAAATGCGAATTGCGCCACCTACCGGCCGAATTTTTAAATTCTATCAATTGCATCTCGTTCTCAATAAATCAAGCTTTCCATAGGTTTATCTATCATATACCTGAGTGTACATTAACCATGTGAAATAACTGATTTTTATTGTTTACACCGGACGGACAGACGGACTGACAGACGGACAGACAGACAGACGGACAGACAGACGGACAAAAGCGTTAGCATAAGGGATTTTTTTTTTTAAAAAAAGCCCTAAAAAAACCAAACAACAACAACAATGACAACAATGGCAAACACAACATCGGCAAATCCAATGACAACAACGACAACAACAATGGCAACAACAACAACGGCAAATGCAACAACAACAACAATCTCCTCAATTGGTCTAGCATCAACATCAGCGCTAGTAGCTCCCCTGGCCACCATGGTCGGCTAACAAACCACCGAATGCGGCTCGGCTCTAGCGGATGCAATTGCTCTCTTAGAACGGGCCAAAATGCGTGATACTACTGAGGATGATGAAAAAGGCATGAGTGGTATAGCTACGGATGATGAGAGCACCTACCTAAGGAGTTCTGGTAGTGAAAATACCACGGTAATTGAAAGCGACTCCAACTCCAGAGGAAACAACAACAAGGATATCCTGGCTTCTAGCGGTCAAATGGTAAGACCCAAGAACATGTTTGGATCAGTGAAGAAGAGGCTGCGTAGGATGATAAGATCTGGTATACCCTATGACGTGGCAAGATCTACACTGGATAAAGAATACCTGGAGATCATCGCCAGCAAAAAGAAAAGGAACCGGTCGGATGGTAACACTCCACCGGATTCGGGAAAGAGATTCCGGCCCCAACTAGTGATACAACAACAGCAACAACATCGCCGGACTTACAGTGAGGTGAAAAGCGGCTCAAAAGTAGGTATCCTGCCGTTGGAGTATCCAAGAAGAACTCTGAGTGAGGCTGAGGCCAAGAAGGTCCAGAAGGCGATACTCGGAGCTATGGACGTACTTCCATTAGGAACCAACGTACGGTTCAATGGATCCACTAGGAAACCAGGATGGGTTTCTATTGATTGCAATGATCCGGAGAGTAAGGAATGGCTAAGGGAGTTCATCAAAGGAGTTAAGCCATATCCTGATGCTAGGCTCATCATGGTCTAGGGCAAGGACTTACCGGAATACGCGACTTGCTCGGGATTCTTTCCTGATGAAGATAACCATCATGAGGAGAGGATCCTGAACAGGTTGCGCAGGCAGAACAATGGGCTGCGGACCCAGGACTGGAGGGTGGTGAAGAAGGCATCAACTAGTAGAGGTCATCATATGGTCTTAGCTATTGATGATACTTCGGCTAAAACCCTTCAGTCCCTTAACTGCAGACCATGGTTTGGCTTGGACAGGATAAGTCTGCGCCTGAGACGTCGGCTGAATGCACAGGAGAAGAGACTGCATAATGAGACCAATCAGAAAAGTCGCGATCCTGCTGTGGAGACAGAAATGGCCGTTGACCAGGTCATCTGCGCAAAGGATGTTATTGCAGCACAAGAGGATGCATCAGAAGCATCAAGAAATCTGGCACCTCTTGCAACAACCTCAACATCAACGGGGAAATCAGAACTAGAGGCAACAGTAACGGCAACGATGACACTGGCTGAGGTGGTTAAGTCGGCGTCGAAGCCACAACCATCAACCAGCGGCTACTCAAATGCTAATGTGGGAAGTAGGTCGTCGGACTTCCGGCCTCCATTAAACCGGAGCCGGAGCAAAACAGAGAAGGAGACAGAAAGGGGCAAGAGGAGGGAAAAGTCAAAATCCCCCCGTAGATCACATAGGAGAGAGCAAAACAGGTCACGTCCTAGGCGTAGGACTCCCTCCAGGGATGGCAAAAGAAGATGGCACAGGGTGGAGAATGGAAGGCCGGCCAGGATTGCAGGAAGGGAGAGGAAAAGAGAATTGTCCCGTAGTCCAGCGAAGGGGAAGAATTGAGGATTAAGGTCCTAGAAGAAGTAGGGAGGCTTCAAAAGGTCGCCACCATAGGAGTAGTAGCAGGGAGGCTCGGGGCCCCACCTCCAGCAGAAGAAATTAGATGGGATGGAAGGCGCTGCAAGCATACCTGCAGCATGTCAAAGCCGCGAAACGGTGGAACACCTACTATGTGAATGTATGGTCCTCACCAACAAGAGACTAACACATCTGCACAGTCATATAGTCAATCCATCGGAAACATGGAACCTTCCTCTGTCAAACCTATATGGCTTCATCAAGAGCATAAGCATGGCAGATGAGTAATCATGAGGGTGTCACAATAAGCCTATTGGCTGCAGTGACGAGGCGCCTATGTGTCGGCCCTGTATTTAAATCTAATCTAATCTAATCTAACATTGTGTTCTTCTGCTAATTTTTGCCACTCTATGCGGTAAAGCTCTTGTTTTTGGCATATTATTCTCGCTAGATTGCTGGCTATTCTATTTTCATAATTTATTATTTTACATACATAATCGCAGTGTAGCTTTAAAGTGTGGATATAGAGTGGTGCTGTCCCTGTTTCCACATAAATCATATAATTTGGGGCAGTCGTGGGGAGCCAAAACAAAATTAAAACTTATAATTCACATGCACAAAATGCTTATTTGACAATTAAGGAAACTTAATTGTTCAAATAATAAGTATCTAAAAAATATAAAAGTTAGTTTTAAGTAAGAAGTGTAACTTGTGACATTTTATAATAAATAAATCGCTCTCAATTAAAATCACAATAAAATTTACTTTTTATTTAAATATTCTTTCCCTAATTAAGATATTAGGAAAGTTATATAACTGGCGCAGTCGGAAAAAAAAAAATTTGTGTTAAAATTGCATTTAAATTATCTTCGGAAAAAATTAATTAAAGATAATTAATTTAAGAAGTTAAGTGCTTAAAACTCGTGTAAAATAACATTAATAAAAAAAAATTAATAATAAAGCTACCGCGATATTAATTTTAAATAATAGTGTTATTAATTTTGAAAAAAAAATTCACCATCAACATTTCAACGGTTAATAAACAATGTATTAAAGGACTTTATTAACAAAATTTGTGTGGTATATTTGGACGATATTTTAATTTTTTCGAGTTCATTAGAAGAACATATATGTTCTATAAAAAAAATTCTCCAAAGATTAAGAGAATCAAACTTAAAGATTCAAGTTGATAAATGCATTTTTGCAGAAAACTCAACAAATTATTTAGGGCACATAATTACAAACGGTGGTATTAAACCTGATAAAAAAAAGTAGAATGTATTCAAAATATGTCCACACCTACCACGCAAAAAGAAATTAAGTCCTTTTTAGGCATAAGTGGGTATTACCGGAAATTTATAAGACTATGCCAAAGTGGCCTATCCAATGGTAAAATATCTAAAAAAAGGACTCTAAAATAAATAAAAATGATAAAGAATTTATTAATTCTTTTAATAAAATAAAAACATTACTAACATCTGATCCAATTCTGATAAACCCAGATTTTAATAAAAAATTCACGTTAACTACGGACGCCTCTAATTATGCAATAGGTTCAGTATTAAGCCAAAATAACCATCCAGTATGTTTCGCATCTCGTACATTAAACGAGCATGAAAAAAGGTATTCAACAATTGAGAAAGAACTTCTTGCTATTGTATGGTCAGTAAAATACTTTCACACCTATCTGTATGGGAGAAATTTTGTAATAAATACAGATCACAAACCCCTTGTATGGCTGAACGGTTTGAAAGAACCAAATATGAAACTACAACGGTGGAAAATAAAGCTTAATGAATACAATTTTACAATAAATTACCTAAAAGGAAAAGATAATCATGTAGCAGACGGATTAAGCCGCTTCTATAAAGAAGTAAATGAAAAGGAATCGCTTGAAAATGAAAACGAAATAATGTTACTAAATATTTTTAACGAATATGAAATTAACGAAAATCAACATTGCAATAATAATGATATTATATCAACTAGTGCAACCATACACAGTGCTTCCGAAGACGACTCAAATTACATTAGAATTACAGAAAAACCAATAAATATCTATAAAAACCAAATATATCTTTGTCATAGTGATAAAGAAAAATTTATAAATAAAATTATTAATAAAAAATGTCAAAATTTTATACATATTACTAAAGATAGTAATTTATTAGATATGATGAAACGATGCATCATAGATAAAGGTTTAATGTGTGTATATTGTGATGATATACCATTATACATAAAATTTCAAGATCTCTATATTCAATACTTTTCTAATAACAAAAATCTTAAAATGCTAAAATCAGGTATTAAATCAATTGACCTAGTAGATAAAAATAAACTTTTAAATATTATAAAAGAAAAACACTTTAATAGACCTATTCACAAATTAACAACGTAACAACTGATTTGACACTTGTTAAAAATTAATAACAAGTGCC
>OX457086.1:22225084-22249548 GCA_949752835.1 Empis stercorea
ATATATATATATTGTATGTACAACCTACAACTACTACATTCATGAAATTTTCAACTACAAAAATACATTTTTCAATTCAAATAAAAAAAAATCACAAAATTTCTGTTTTAGAAACCGGTTTTTTTGAAAATTTATTCACAATTTGACTATTTTTCGTTCACATTTTAACAAGCAAAATTCACCATATAATTTTTAACAATTGCATATTCACCATTTTTGTGAATAGCATTTTTACGCTTGCTTGTTATGGCACTTGTTATTAATTTTTAACAAGTGTCAAATCAGTTGTTACGTTGTTAATTTGTGAATAGGTCTATAAATCTGTCTCGCAGAGATCGAACCATCTTAAAATTTAATCTTATCTATACAAATATTAATGAAAAACTATATTAACTATAAAAATATTAATGAAAACTTTCTTTATTTTCAATATATACAAAATAGACTTATTCAAATTAAATTAAATTATCGGTCGTTTTTGTATATTTACTTTTCTTATTATACCACCTCATTATTTACATTTGAAAAAAAAAAATTAAAAAATAATATGATAGAAAAATTTAATTTCAAATTTCATTATTGAAATATTTTTTGTTTAAATGCTCATAGTAGAAACAAAAATTGTTTACATTTTTAGATAATTATATAATTAGTTAAATATTAATTATTATGTTTTAGCATAAATTTTATAAACATTTTTAATGTATATAAATATTCTAAGGACATTTAAAAAATACAAACTAAGGCCATATATGAAAAATTTATGGCATTTTGCTTATTGCAATTCTAAACTAAAATACTTTTTACAAAACTTCAAATTTCATAAAATAAGTAAATATTCCTATTTTTAGTATAATAAATAAATAACAAATTATATATAACAAATTAAAATAAATTAAATTATTCTCTCCACGGATTTAAATTAAGTCTGGAAATTTTACTGCTATCACATCTGATTGGTTGATTGCTATATAAAAAATATCAATTATTTAAAAAATTTTTTTTCAATTTTATTTAATGCATTTTACCCTTGCAAGTCTGCCCTTAAGAGTGCCATATGTGGTACTTCGTTTGTTGTAAAATAATCTATATTATCACAAATAATTCCTGCGAGTGTGACATGTTTGATTGCATTTAACTGATCAGGACGAAAATGACCAGGATTAATTTTCGGATCATTTTCATAAAAATATCTATCACCGTTACGAAATCTTGAAAATTGATCACCAATTATTTCAGCAAATGTTGGTCCAACTAATGCATCACCAATACTTGGTTCTAATAAACCTCCAATCCACAAATCAATATCATCTGGATGATGATATACCATTGATAATCGTTTTGCAACTTCTGGATGAAATTCATTGAAACTTTTAACTCGATGATAACCAGCAACCTCCAAGTAATCATTATAAGTTCGGAGACCTTGATCGCGACCACGTTGAATATTCAGTGCAGCCAAGTCCAAACCAAATTCATTATCACCCCGAAATAGAAACCTACTTAGCTATTTAGAATAGAAAAGGATTTATTAAATCAAAATTTAAAATTTCGTTATTAATTTATTAACAAACCCCATAAGTTATTGAATTATCGAATTGTTGCATCGGTTGTATGAGTAATGTTCTAATCATATCATCAAAGAAATCTCGTTTTAAAAGTTTTGATGGATTAAACATAACTTGTGGAATTTCAATTTCTTCTTCTTCCATTCTTCAAATACAATGTAATTAAAATATTATTTAATTTTGTACACTACACTAAATGTACCTGAATTTTCCATCGACTGTCGAATGGCCAAATCGGAATGCACCACCAGTAAAAGCATTTGTAATTGCGGGATTTATTTCTGGATTATAATCATTTGCATATGAGTTTTTCTTTGGAACCAAACCGAAACGTTTCATTGTAGCTGTACCAATAATCAATGGTAAATATTCATTGTAAACAATGTGTTGAAATTCCGCAATGACAATTCTACGTGTCTCTTGAAATAATTTTTCATCTTCGTAATGCGGATTCAGAGCTGATAGAATTGTAGCAATACGGTTATGTTCACGTGCGAAAATAACATGCAATACAATCAATGAGATTAATTGATTTGTTCGTCCATCGCCTAAAGTAAAGTCAATCAATTGAATTCCAAAAATAGTTCTTTTCATATGTAATTAATATGTATATACTGCATTACTTAACATACCTGACTCGTAACATACATTTCCCTTCTCTATATTTTGACAATGATTTCGATCTTTTGCTATCGGCAGCATATCTCTTGCATAACTCTTTGACATTCGCAATTTTCCACTCTGAAATGTTCTCAATTCGTTGGCTGTTTTCAAATCCGATCCATAGATTACAGATCCATCTAAATAATGTGTGACCTTAGTTAGCTGTTTGCCATAACCAACACGACAAGCATGATTTGAGGCCAACGACAGTCTTACAAAATTAATGCATCCTTGATCATATTTCTTGTAAAATTCATCTTTAGGATCTATCGGAATTGCCATACATGCATAGTGGGAATTTTGTGGATGTAAAATTTTTGAACCATCTGGAGTACAGCATTGTATTGCTTCCCCATTATCTTTAATAAATGATGAACCATATACATAATACATGCTAAATATTTAAATATAATCTCATACCTTGGGTGACCGATGCCGAATGAGTCACATCATGAGCAATAAATTGTCCAAATTGCATCAATAACAAATTATATTTATAATGTGGTCGATATACATCGGGTAGTAAAATTCGTGAAATTTCACGTGCTCCTGTTAATAATGATCCATCTACGCTATGACGTCTTGGCTCCCAAATTCCATCTTCATAAGCTGGTGCTAATAACCGTTCCATTGGTTGGGTTGCGGCACCCCAGTGAGTTCGATATGGATTGTTACAAGTCCCATCAAATGTACGATATTTACCATGCAAATTTATACAATGTACCGGCCTTGGACAATTATTAGCTAATGGAGATTCATGAAAATTTGCTCGAACATTACCAGTGAGAAAAGCTTCAACAGGAACATGATGTCTGACCATATTGTTAATATATAATTACCTATTTCATATTAATATTCACATACTTACCTTTCACGATAAATTTGACTTGCTAATATTTGTTTCATTGCATCATTTGAACTTTCAACAGTATTTAAGCCACCAATAGCTGATGAATGAAACATTAAATGATGCATAAATTCTGGTTTTTGTGCACCAACAATTGTTGTTCCATGTTGTTTAAGAAATCCGTTTAATTTTGCAATAGCTTCTTCGACATAAGCATTTTGCATTTGAGGAAAATTTGATATCATCCGCTTTGGGCGGCTAAAACCTATACACCAGAAGTAATTAATATTAAAATTTTAAATATACTATACGAAAAAATAGTGTGTCATACTAGTGAGATTCTGTCCCGTTAGACAACAATATCCAGTTTTTCCGCTTATTAAATCACATTCTTCAGGTTTTTCATCTGCTTTCAAGTAGACATGTGCTGGACACTGAATTTTTGGCACACATTTAATATTATCTGAACAGTTTTTCAGATTTTTAATGTAAGCTTGGGAAGAAATCATTTATAACACCAACAAATAATTATATAATTTTAAAAAAACTTACAATTAATCTCATTTTGATTCCATTTCGAACTAATTCGATGATCAATTATTGAATAAGTTTGAATTTCGTTAATAATTAAATATATGAAAAATAATTTTAAATGAATTTTTAACATATTTCTATTATGTACATATATGTTAAAGGAAAAATTTCAGTGTGATTCAAACTGCAGTTGGAGACAGAATAAAAATTGTTTTAGTCTTTTTATAAAATTAATTTTTTAGAAATAATTATTAAATAAACCGTTAAATTTTTTGAACAAAACAATTAAAAATAAGTTATACGACTGTTAATTTTATTAAAAAGAGTGTTCTGCTATTTCTGTTCATGGGTTTTAAAATTCATTTGACTTATTTCGAAAATCAAATCTCTCTTCATATTAATATTTAATCATAGACACACACTAATTCTCTTTGCTTCAAATTCGAACTAATCCAAGCGTAAAGAAATTTATCATAGACAAGAACAAAATACAAATTAAATTCGCTCAAAACAACTTAACGATAGAGCTTTAAGAGAATATAAAAACAGTGCTGCCATTTATTTACAAAAAAGTGACTGAATCTGAATTTGATATCCCAGATAATTATTATAATTATTTTTATTCTATTTTTCATCGCAAATAACTTTTCATAGCCAGTCCAGTTTCAGTTTCAGTTCCAGTCTTGTTTGAAATATCAATGGCAAGCCAATCAATGCGTCATTATGTTGAATTGAAACGATTGCGCTGTCTCGACAAGTTGTTAAGTGATCGTCACATAAAAAAAAATTAATATTATTTTGTAACATATTGCTAAAAAAAGTGCTTAAATATATTTGTAAATATAAAATTAAAGTGGAATATATTTAATATAAATTTAAAGTGAAATTTTTACAATTATTTAATTAATTCATTTTATATAATAAAGTCATAAAATAGTGAGTAAAAAAATGTAATGGAATTTTTTCAATAAGAAAACGAAACGAAATATTTATTGTATTTCCATAGTGTAAAAATATTTAATGAAAAAAGTGGATTTATAAACAAAGAAAATACATAAATATTTTAAATAAATCTAAAAATGCAAAATAAATTTTATTATAAATATTAATTGGATTATAATTGATTTTATACACTAAAATAACTGGAAAAAGAAGGTTTTTGGAATAAAAAAAAACAGATTGTTGTTAGGGAGTCAACAACAACAACCACATCGGCAACCACCACCGTGTACAAAAGGTAAGAACTACTATGTACTATGTGAAACAGAGTAATCGACAAACAAAACAAAGACTTAATGACTATATAAAAGCAATGGGATTAAAATTACAAAACAAAAAATAAGAATACCTACAAGAATTTCTTATTTTTTTTCCATTAATATTTGTATTATAGGCAAAATTGTTTCTATAATGTTCTACTTTGTTTATATACCATAGTTAGACTATAAGGTAATATGTTGTTCCTTTTTAAATTAAATTATCGATATAATTGCAGCACAAAAGTTGCAGCAATAATACAACAAAATTTCAGTTATAAAAAAAAAAATATTTGCGTACATTCCATTGGTTTTGTTGTTTCCCCTCTTCCACCAAAATTTTTTTTATAACTATAATTTGGTGTCGTCGTGACGTGACGTGCCCGTCATCAACGCTGTTTATATTTTTATTATTTTGTGTTGTTGTTGTGTCGTCGAACTTTTTAGATTTTTATTTTCTTTTTTTTACCTGTAATATGATGATTTTAATTTAGGAGCGGTTTTATACACATTTTTAAATGCTTTGGCGCAAATATAGGTAAAAAATTAGTTTGAATGTATTTAAAAACTCTTTAAAAAACTACGCCATCTAACAGGTTTATAAAATTTTCAAGGTAATATAGAAAATCTCAATTAAAAAATCTTTTTGTAAAATTCCAGTTTACGAGTGGAATTGTGTAAAATATTAAATGGAAATTGCATAGAAATATGGGACGTAAGGTAATACAAAAAAAATATCATAAATACCAAAATGAAATTGAAAGGGTTCACGGAATTCTTATTATATTTACCAAAAATTTTCCTTCCAGTATTTGTTGGGCCGGTTGTAAATGTACATATGAAAGTAGACACCTACAATTCAAAATATTTAAATTTTAACTCCCATAAATATTCTAAATATTGATAATAAATATTCTTGGTACTATATTTCTGCGGGGCCTTTCTATTATATTAGGTGAAAATTTGAATTTACTATATTTTTCTAAAATTGAAAAGTATGTTTGCTTGAAACATTATATTTAAGTATATCATTTAAATTTTATTTCAAGGTTTAAGTTAGTAGTTTAATTGTATATCGTTTAAATGTAGATTAAACAATAAACATTGCTGTGATCACTAAGTAGTAAGCATAAAAATCAGTATTACTTAATTGTAATTTTCTCTTGTATAAAGTACTAACTTTACAACAGAAAATTTAAAAAAAAAATTAAGATAATATTTATGGTAATAAATTTCTACACACAATTAACTATTCAAACATTGTTGTGACACTTTTGAATAGTTCAAAGAAGGAATTTTATTGGAAAGGAAATGTGTCAATACTTTTCATTTTTATTTCATTCTTTTAATTTTAATTTATCACCAATTTTTTCTGGTTTTCATCAATTTAATTCCTTTAAATTGAATCAAAAATTTTATAATTGAATTAAATTCAATTCAGAAAAATAAAAAGACAATATCAATTAAATGATTCACTCATGACGAATAACAAGAAATATTTCTTTAATACTCGTACTTGAATAAGTAATTTTTATCTAAATCATTTCACGACAATTCTGTTTTATTTTTCGATTTCCATAAATATGTACATACTTATATAAAATGAAAAGTTTACATTAAGAAGTAAGTATATAGAACATAAAGTAGGTACATATTTTTCCATAATTTGATTAGACATAAACTTTTTACCGGTAAATGTACATCTATACATATATCGAAAGGTCAGCCACAAAAATAATTTTCTATTTTTAACTAAAAAAATTGAACTTTTTTGCTATTGTACATATATCATATATGTACACATAAAAGTATATACTTAAGTAGGATTACCTATGTATTTGTTTTGAAAAATCAAATCGAATTACTTTTAAACAAATTAATTCCAACCAGAATATTTTGGTCTATAACTAAAGTGCCAGTCACAGTGATTTCGATTCGAACGGCACGTTCGAATCGAAAAGAACCGTTCGTTTCGAAAAGAATTTATAGTCACAATGTATTCGTTCCGTTTATATAAAAAAAATATGTTTAATCTCTATTTTATGTATTAAAATAAATATTTTCTGCATTTATTATACAATACTGGATGCTTCTTAACATTTTCAATAAACTCCCCCATAATAATTCAAAAAATTTAAATTTCAAATGTATAATTTATAGGTTATGTCATTCGACCCATCCGGCAAAGTTAAAATATTTTTAACTCTTTTCGAATGAATTCGTTTCGACACGTTCATTGTGACTTGAAATCCGGCATACCATATAAAATATATAGGGCTGTCAAAATTTGAAATTTTCGATTCGAACGTGCCGAAATCGAAATCACTGTGACTGCCACTTAACACTTTCAGATTTTGACCATTTTCCAATTCAATTTGATTTTTCCAAATAAAATTTATCCATTCACGAATTAAATTCGTCCTTTTCTAAATGAAATAATTCCTATTCCAACATTGGAATATACGAAGTAAATATGTACTCTATTGGAGTATACAGAATATAGATTTTCTTATTGTGTAGCTCATGCTGAGGAAAAATTTTAGTACATTATACTGGGAAAGTTAAGTTTATGTATGTATAATTTTGAAAACATTCTGTTATGTTACACCAATTTATAATTGTTTTCTGTATATAGTATCTTTGTGCTATGAATGTACAGTCTATAATACAGAATAAAAGTAAATTAAAAGTGCTGATGCTGACTTTGTTTCCCTAGTTCCAGCAATGCCGTGCTGTACGACATTGAAATTTATTGGCACTTTAACTATATTCATAGTTGAATTCATTTTATAATTTTTCTCTACAATTGCATTTATAGAGCAACAACTGTTCATATGATAATATGTACTTAATTGTTGAATATCACGATGTGGTTTTGTGGTAAATAATATTTATACAAAACGAGGTTTCAATGAAAACTTTTCAATGGAAAAGTGTGAGAATTTAGAAATTTATCCTATTATTTATACATTTGCTATATTTTTAATTATTACAAGAAATAACAGCTTATTGACTTGTAAAGAGGTTAACAAAACTTGTTGTCACAATACATTTTAAATGTTGTTATATAAACTTTTTAAGTATTTACATTACTATTGCAATATACCGAGGTAATTTTATATTTTATTTGGGTTATATTCTCATAAAATGGAATAAAATATCATTGCAAGCAGACAATAATTTAGATGACAAAACTTTTAGTTAACTTTCATGTATAAGTATAACAACATACTTTCTTGTGATTTTTTACCTATTATTTATAAGGCATCAATGAAATTATTGTCCAATAAAAAAACCGGTAAGAAAAACAATAAAAGATTTCTTTCAAACCAAATCAGTATATTAACTTAATTTTTGGTTGTAGAATTCTATACATTATTTTTAATTATAATTTTTAAATTGACAATATTATTTATAATATTATGTACTAGTTATAAGTTTAACAATGAATAATACATATTGACTATACTGAGTAACTATTGTCCCACAAAATAAATAATGATTTTAAGTTGGATTTTATTATAAGTTATAATTAAAAGTTAATTTTGTTTTTCAGTCAATTAATGTGAGGTCAATTTGATTATACACTGCATCGTGATTAAAATGTTGGTAATATCGTTTCAGGTTCATATTGATTGGTAATTTCGTTTCAGGATCATATTTAATATAACTTTACAAAGTTTTGGGTGAATACATTCCCCGGCATTCTTTTAAATTTAAAGCACCAGAATAGTATACATAATTCAACCTACCGTTGTTGTTGTTAAGTTCCTTCATCATACTAAATTAGGTATAATAAATTTTATTAAAATAATATCAGAAAAATTAATATACTTAAGTATAATGTATAATTTAATGTCCTTAAATTGTTCATTCCAATTTAGTTTTGAAATTGCAATATTATTTAGGTAGAGGTATACATATAATTTAATTCATCTTGTTAGTATATTTAATGATATTTGAAACGAATTTAACTCTTCTTTAGCTTATCGCTATATGTACTTTTCTCTATTGTGATTTAAATCTGCAATGTCATCAGAATTATTTATCTAATAAGAAATATTTTGATGATTCCAGCATTCATAGTATTATATAAACTAAATAAATGATTTTATTGATATTCGTACAATAAATTGAAATCGCGTTTTTGTTTTCGGTTGATTATTTTATTATTATAAAATTCAACAAAGAACGCAGATGTTTGTTGTTTATTATTGTGACACAGCTATTACAAGGGTGTGTCAGAACGGAATTTTGGTTGAGTGAAGAATTAAATATATAATAAAATTTAAGTTAGATTTACTTCAAGAACATTGTATATATAACTTTTCGTAAGATTATGTATAAATGTATTATATTTATTCCATTTGTTCCTTGAATCATTTTAAGAAAAACAATTGCATAGGAGGGATGTTCTATTTGAAACATCCACCCAAAATTTGAATCAGTTTTTATTTTAATACCTAAAATTAATTTTTTGGAAACTGTATTGTATAATATTGTATAACTGTGCTGTATTTTTTGGAAACAATTATTTTGTATGCTAAACTTGTAGGTAACATTATGAGGCATCAAAATAAAATAAGAAATAAAAATATATTATCCTTGCAAAATTTTGAGAAAAATTGCACTTTTCTTAAAATCTGAATAATTAAAGAATTTGAATTTAGATCAATTAACTCAGACTTAGCAGCATAGATGAAATAAAGATAACATAAAAATAAAGGTTAATTTTTTCTTAAAAAAAAAATTAAAAAAAAAAAAAAAATACCCATTTATTTAAAAGGACGGGTCGGGTATTAATACCTTTTTTTACTCTGAGTCAAAATTTGACAAGTTTTCTGAATAAAGTTTGTGGTGTTGCTCTTAAAAAGGGTCATGTCATCATGCTTTGAAAAGTATTGGATGTAAAAAAATTTGATTTCATGTTAATTATTGTAATACAAGTTACACAACTTTGTTATTTCTCACATTTCTTATACAATATTGCAAAAATATGCCCGTCTTGTATATATCTTGTATATATGTGGCGCAGGATTCCATGATAAAACAGAACAAGATAAAACAGAACAAGATAATAAAACCATGATAAAAAAAACATGATAAAAAAGAACATTATACTTACTTAGTATGTATATCATTTTATTTTTATGTTATCTTTAACAGTTGTTCTGTTATATCATTGTTCTGTTTTATCATGTTCTTTTTTATCATGTTCTTTTTTTATCATGTTCTTTTTTATCATGTTCTTTTTTATTCTTGTTCTGTTTTATCTTGTTCTGTTTTATCATGTCCTTTTTTGTCCGGTCACGGTGGCGCAGTAATTTTCTACCCGTCTCTAAAGTGTTTATGAATCCAGAAATCACTCCTTGATTGGTTGTCATCCCAAACCGGGGCACCCTGTATAATTTATTTAATCAGAAATAAGCACTCAATAATATTCGTTATAATACTTATATGTATGTGTTTCTAATTTTATATTTCTACTAAAATTGCATTTGGAGCATAAAATTATTTACATAATAAGTAGGTATTTAGAACCACATAATAGTAGGTGTACTTACGTCTAAATTCATTTCTTCATATTTTATGTTTAAATAATGAAAGAAAAATAAAATTTAACAAATTTTTTATAATACTGGACGACACTTTCCTAATTTATTACTATTATTTGATTGGATTCAAAAAAACATAAATGAACAATCAAGTACATCTATAATGGTGAAAATACCATAGAAAGTGTGGTATTATATACTATAAAGTTTAAACTTAAAATCAATGTAAATATTTATTCAGCATATTTATTAGGCATTTATGTAAATTAATGAAGAAAACAAAAAAAGTTCATTGAAATTATATAGTATGCTGATTCTGAGAATTAAACTCCCGCATACCAGAGATGATATATTTAATTATACTTATATTACAAATATATAAAAAATATAAATTCTATTGTTTCTCTTTCCTGGATTAAATATATGTATATTGTACCATCGTATACAGAATTATACTAAATATTTCATTAAAATCATTGATGAAACATTATTATTTCTCATGATTTGAATATAAATTCAAACACGCCTTTAAATTAGGTATTAAAATATAAAAAATGTTGATAGTGCTCTACAGTCTAAAAATTTTGTCCCAAATTTCAAATTTCATACACCATAAATATGTATTATGTTGCAAGCAACTACTTGGAGTAAATTATTTGGCGTCGTAAATAAAATTGTATTAATATTCCAATTCCAACCCTTTCTTACCTTACACTTACAACATTAAAGTGTACAGACAAAATGTCTGATAAAATACGAAGATATACATACTAAGTAAGTATAACTGATTTTTACAGTTTAATATGGTACGCGCATTGGTGCGTAAATTTGTCTCTCATTTTCCATTTGATACAATTTTATTTTTATAGCACATTTCCAACCAAATTTGGTTGGTTCACTATGTCTGTCCGTTCCGTCCGTTTACATCTATGAAGTTTATAAAATATTGACATAGGTAGACAATTAAAATAATATGTCCAGTAGAACAAAATTCTTCTGTCTCTTTCCCCCTTCGAGTTATTTCCCTTCCAAATTTGCTAATATTGAACATCTAATAACTTTTAAACCAATTAAAATTTTTGAGGTCTGTAAAAGCTATAAGATAGTAAAATCTTTTATCATTTTTGAAAAAGTTAAAATTATATAAAATTTAATTTATGTTGTGTAAAAATACCGGTTTTTTAACACCCCGCATTTCCCAAACGGCTAATTATGGAAGGCTGAAATTTTTTTTTAAATTTAAAAAAAGGTTTTTTTTTAATAAAGTAAAATCAAAAATCCTGTAAAAAAATAAACATTCATTATAAAATTTCTTGACAATATTAATTTTCACTAACATAAAATAAAAATAAAAATTCTAAGGCCATAAAAACTTAAAAAATCAACAAAAAAGAAAAAACGCAAAAAAGGAATATACATTTTTTTCTTATTTTCTCACTGAAAGAGAGAATTTATTTTGCTGCTCACTTATTTTCAATCTATTTTTCAAATTTCTGAAAATGGTGTATGTGGCGTCACCTGTTGACGAAAGTATGCAGCGTCGGTGATTTATCTAGTTATTTAAAATCAATGATAAAACTTAAGTGATAAGTTAGTATATATTTTCCTGGAATAATAATCATGGAAGGAAAAAAAATTAATAAAATCGATCGGGAAAACATTTTTTACCTATATTTACCATTTCATATTTTTTTCCTAAAAAATACTGTGGGAATTCCCTTTGGTTTAGAATATCCCATAGTTCTACATGCGGCGTTTTTGAGGTACTGTGCTTTTGATATACCCATGGGTTGTTTTTCATATTTTTAAATTCTAGCTACATAGGTACGTATATGTATATAATTGCCATGTCTATTTCTTTGTATACATATTTCATAGGAAATTCAACGATTAGTTTGGAGTTTGAACCGGAAATTATATTATAATGTATCTAAATAATTATTAACCATTTAAAATTGAAATGTTTTCCAATAAAAATAATAATTTTATCCTTCAGAGCTAGTTTGTTAAATGTTTACAATGTATTTTCACAGTATATTATATTAGTATATATATACTTACTTATACATTAATATTTTGAATGTTATTCTAACTATATAAATTTGGGGCCTTTTTGAAGACGGGGAAGGGGGCGCGGAGGGTCGTTTAATTTTTGAATGTACCAAAAAACCATGTGGGGTATCAAATGAAAGGTCTTGACGAGTACATCTCATTGGACGGTAGTCCGGGGGGCGCCGTGGGTCACGTCGGGCCCAAATCGGGGCAATGTGGGGCCCCATAATGCAAAAAATCATGTGGGGTATCAAATGAAAGGTCTTGAGGAGTACATCTCATTGAGCGGTAGTCCGGGAGCGCCGTGGGTCATGTCTGGCCCAAATCGGAGCAATGTGGGGCCCCATAATGCAAAAAATCATGTGGGGTATCAAATGAAAGGTCTTGACGAGTACATCTCATTGACCGGTAGTCTGGGGGCGCCGTGGGTCAAGTCGGGCCCAAAACGGGGGCAATGTGGGGTCTATAATACAAAAAAACATGTGGGGTATCAAATGAAAGGTCTTGACGGGTACATCACATTGGGCGGTAGTCCGGGGGCGCCGTGGGTCATGTCGGGCCCAAAACGGGGGCAATGTTGGGCCCTGTAATACAAAAAATCATGTGGGGTATCAAATGAAGGGTCTTGAAGAGTAGATCGCAACGGGGAGTGCCGTGGGCCCAAAATAAAAAAAATCATTTTGGGTATCAAATGAAAGGTCGTGAAGAGTACATCTTGTTGCTTAATCCATAGGCATAGGTCAAACGGGCCCAAAACAAGTTAACAGAAAATGAAAATGTTAAATGTTAAAATTAACAGAAAATGTAAATTTAACAGAAATTTAACAGAAAATGTAGAAGTTAACAGAAAATGTAAAATTTAACAGAAAAATTTAAATTTAACAGAAAGTGTAAAATTTAACAGAAAAATGTAAAATTTAACAGAAATTGTAAAATTTAATAGCAGATGTAAACTTAACAGAAATTGTTAATTTGACAGGCAATGTAATATATGTACATATAACAAAAAATGTAAAATTTAACAGAAGAAGTAAATTTAACAGAAAATGCAAATTAAACAGCAAATGTAAAATTTTAAAAGTAATGTAAAATTTATTGCAAATTGCAAAATCTAACAGAAAATGAAAATTTTTACAAAAAATGTAAAATTTATTACTTTTCCCTTTATGAATTCACACCTCCAGTATATTTATTACTTTCCCTTTTATGAATTCACACTTTCAGTATGTCGGTATGTCGGTATCTCCTCACCTGGCCATAACTCTTAAGCCGTGGGTCATGTCGGGCCCAAAACGGGGGCAATGTTCGGCCCTGTAATACAAAAAATCATGTGGGGTATCAAATGGAAGGTCTTGACGAGTACATCTCATTGGACGGTAGTTCGGGGGTGCCGTGGTTCATGTCGGGCTCAAAATTGGGGCAATGTTGGGCCCTATAATACAAAAAATCATGTGGGGTATCAAATGAAAGGTTTTGACGAGTATATCTCATTGAGCGGTAGTCTGGGGGCCGCGTGGGTCATGTCGGGCTCAAAACGGGGGCAATGTTGGGCTCCATAATACAAAAAATCATGTGGGGTATCAAATGAAAGGTTTTGACGAGTACATGTAATTGGGCGGTAGTCCGGGGGCGCCGTGGATCATGTCAGGCCCAAAACGGTGCAATATTGAGCTCCATAATACAAAAAATCATGTGGGGGTATCAAATGAAAGGTTTTGAAGTGTATATCTCAATGGGACGCCGTGTGTCATGTAGGGGCTAAAACAGGGAAAATGTTGGGCTCCATCAACAAAAATCATGTGGGGTATCAAATGAAAGGTCTTCAACAGTACATCTAATTGGGCGGTAGTCCGGGGGCGCCTTGAGTAGTCTCGTGCCCATAACGGGGTAATGTGGTGCCCCATCATACAAAAAATCATGTGGGGAATCAAGAGAAATGTCTTGAAGAGTGCATCTCCATGAGGGGGTAGTCCGTGGGGCACATTCGGTTATACGGGCCCCCAAATTGGGTCATGTTCGGCCCATTATTCAAAGGGGTATCAAATTAAAGTTCTTGAAGAGCACATATCTTGGGGTAGGCCATGGGTCAGCGTGGATCAACTGGGGCCGAAAATCGTAAAAAAATCATGTGAGGTATTAAATGAAAGGTCTTGAAGAGTAGTCCGAGCAGTACCCTGGGTAATGTGGAGCCAATTATACAAAAAAAAACATGTGGGGCACCGGGGCCATGGAAGGCCCAAAAAATCGGCCACATGTGGAATTCCAAATCATGGGCCATGAGGAGCTCAAACAAATCATTCCCACGTTGTCAAAGTATTTAAATATTTTTAGTCGGTCAAATGAATACATATTTGACCGACTAAAAAGTGTAAAATAAAAAAAAGTTTTTTCAAAATACTTTCCCTTAAAGAAATATTCAACTAAAAAGTAATAAACAAGCAAATAATACCACATCAATGTACTTTCCCGTTAAGTTTGAGCCACTGTCAGCAATAGTAAGGGAAAGTAGACCTTATCAGAATTAATGCCATTTATAAGGAGGTCTACTTTCCCTTATTATTGCTGACAGTGGCTCAAACTTAACGGGAAAGTACATTGATGTGGTATTATTTGCTTGTTTATTACTTTTTAGTTGAATATTTCTTTAAGGGAAAGTATTTTTAAAAAACTTTTTATTTATATTTATCAGTTTGTTTTCATTAAAACTATTTAGCAAAGGTATTACTATATCTTCTTTATATTCTTGTATTTTGTTATTAAATATAAAATCTTTAATTATTACTTTACAATTATTAAATTTAATAATATTGCTTCCTGAAATTGTAATTTCATGATCTATGCAATTTTGAGAAATGTTAATTTTTGGTAAATTTTTTGTTACAATTATATTATCTTTTATTAAATTTATTTACGGATTCTAAAGTATTTATTCGATAAAAACAATTACGGTTTTCTTTAAATAAATTTCTAATGCAATTATCATTAAAATATTTCAAATTTGCTTTTTTTATTGGTTTTTCACTATATTCATATATGTTTTGTTTTCTGATTATTATATTTTGAAATTGTGCATCTAATTATTCTTGTTTATTGTTCGGAAATGGTATAATCAAACCATTAAAATATTTTTCTTTTGTGAAATTGGGTATAGATACCACAAAAATAATAAGCTTGTCTTTAATTATTATACTATTTTTAATATAGGGTAGTATATCCATTGTAATATTCTACGTGGCAATTTTTTCGTAAGTAAATATGTCATGTGCTAAAATATCAAGTCTGCTTAGTAAAATTATGTCTTTAATTTTTTCAATATGTCTATTAACTATTAGACATCTATTAACAGTTTTATTTTGGACATTATATAGGTATTTACTAAATTTGGTTTGTTGTGTATTTAAGTGAGTAGTAATTTCATCAAGGCCTTTTATTAAATTATTATTAATTATTACCTGTTTATTACTTTGCTCGATTATTTTTTTGCTATTACTATGAAGATTTTGTAAGTGGTTATAGATTTCGTTTGAATCTTCATTATCCATCATTCCTGGTATAAATTTCTTAGCACTACCGAGAATATTTATTAAATATCGTCGAGTAACGTATATTTTTGTGCAAATCTGGTATTATGAAATTTAAGTTATGCTGTAAATTCTGCAATTCTCTTTGTAATATTGGATATTCATTGTCGTGATTATGCAGTTTTAATGAAATTAAGCTTTCTTTAAATGTTTCTGCAATATTGATGTATACTGTTAGATTTATTATATGTAGTAATTTTGTATGATTTATTATATGTAGTAATTTCTATTATCAGCTTTTCGTTGATTCGCATAAGTACAAATCCGTTATCATCTTTGATTCGATTGATATCAATTGTTTGCATAAATATTGGTGTTATAACCATGAAGAATAATTTTAAATCCATTACCTAAAATGACAAAAGTTTTTTCTTTTACTCTAGGTGTTTGTATTTTCTTTTTTTGTTGTTTTTTATGATATTTAGTTAATCGTTTGTAGCTAGTGTCCATTATGTAATTTCCTTCAATTTTATAGTTATCTAATTTCTTATACTTAACTTTAATTTTTCCTACTTTTCTATTAATTACTATATTTTCATTTAATTTTTTGTTAGTATCTTTGTTTTTAATTAGTTTTTCTAAACGTTTTAATTTACTTTGTTCGAATCTGTCAGCTAAAGTTTGTATTTCATTTTTATCATAGTTTTTATTTATTATATCGATTGGTTTTATTTTGGTAGTAGTGTGAATAGTTGAATTATAAATTGTTATAATTTTGAATATCTTATCGTCTAGTTCGTCTAGATCATTTTTTTTCTTTATCAATTTCAATTATTCTCAAATGTTCGTTGAGCGTTCCATGTAATCTTTCAACATCAGAATTTCCAGTTTTCATACCAGCTGTTGTTGAATGGAATATTATATCATTTTCTTTTAAAAATTGTGCGATTGCTGTATGTATTATGCCTTTTTCGTTATCTGAAATTAGTTTATCCATTTTACCTAAATAAATTATTCGTTCTTTAATCCCTTTTAAAATTGATATCCATGTTCGATCCTCTAATTTGTGGATTGTCGCGTGCTTAGAAAATTTATCTATCATGGTTAGGTACATTATATTTCTACATGGAAACCAGATGTCCATGTGTACACTATGATTGAAATATTTTGGTGATTCTGAGATTTCTTGCAAAAACTTAGGTGGATTTCGGTCATGTTTAGCAAGATTACATATATCACAGTTATTTATGAATTTGTGAATAATTTCTAGAATTTTAGGATAATAATACAACTTTTTTAACTCTGTAAATATTTCAGATATACCTCTATGGTTTGATTTATAGCCTTATTCACAAACCGACTTGTTATCTTGTTAAGCTCTTAAATCGTTATTTAACAAGCAAAATTGAAAATAGCTATTCACAAATTGTTAACAAAATTGTTAAGAAAATGACAATTCCTTCAGTATGAACTGTCATTGTTATTTAACAAGTTGGTACACACAGAAAAATGGGCCGGGCTGTGATAACATCAATTTGCCCATCTCCAATATCGCGGTTATGGTGAACCCAAACTTTAGAGGATCACAGAACCGCGTAATTTGGTGCTGTAACTTACCTAGCGGCTATCAGGAATTTCATTGAAGGTAAAGAGTGCTGTAATTCTTGTACGATAGACGAACTTTATGTCGGTCGGAACATGTAATAATATTGTCACAACCACCTTTACGGTTATAATATATCATAATTGAGGCTGTAATATCACAATCATGGTTATCATAACATTCTGCATGGGTATTATACAAAAGAATTGAAGTACTTATAACCTTCATTGAGGCTTTTATATAAAAGGATGGAACTTCTACTAACCTTCTTTAGGGCTGTTATGCAATATATGTTAGGTTCTTATAACCTTCTTTAGGGCTGTTATACAATATTATTGCGGTTCTTATAAACTTCTTTAGGGCTGCTATACAAGAGTTTTAATGGTTTTTATACCCACAAATTTGAATAAATTTGTGCTTGCTAAATAATTAGTACATTTGAAAAAAATCCATTTTAACAATTTATAAAATTATTTTTACAAATATTAGGACAATTAGATAATTTGTTTATCTTCTTGTTTAATATTTGTAAAAACAATTTTATCTGTTGCTCAAATGAATTTTTTTCAAATGTACTAATTAATTAACCAGGCACAAATTTATTCAAATTGGTAAGTAAAAAGGCTGTAAATATAATTAATCACCAATATATAAAAATATAACCTCTGAACCGAATTATAATTCTTGACGCTTATAATAAATAAAAATATCTAAGTTAAAAATTAAATAATTTTATTCACATATAAAGTTTTTAATTATCCCAAATTACAAATTCTTTGTTATCTGCATTTAAATTTATTTCCGAAGTTTGTTTGCAAATTAGTGTTTCTAGCGGTCGTGTAAAAAAACTTTCATCTTTCTCAACCCTATACGCAAAGTAATGCGTGTCAAAATACAAAGTTTTAAGAGATTGCAGGCAAAAAAAAAAATTATTGTCATATATAAGAATATGTTTAATTAAAGCAAACACTGGATCAGAATCATCATACAAATCAATAGAAATAACAGCTCCTACTTGGAAAAATACACCAAAAAAAGTGAGCGATTTAATTTCTTCGACGTCGTAATCAGAAAATATAAAATTATATTTAATATTTAAGTCTGTAGGTATTTTTATTAACTTCGAAAAATATATGGGATTTTTATAATTTTCTTCGTAATTAACTAAAAAATTAGAAATATTCAGTTTGTATTTTGTAATTACTGTTTGAAGAATATTAATTCTATTGTTAGATACATATAGAGATTTCTTAAATGACTGATGCTTAGCTTCAAACCTTATTGAACTTAATGCTATAATCGGACCCATATTTTCAACTATTAAACAATAGTGAAGTAAAAAATGAAATTTTGGTTTTAAGTGGGTCCCAGAGACTTTCAAATAGAGATAATTATGTTCACAAATAAGATTATGTAAATATTTTGGAGAATTTTTATGGTGATGATTTCTGAAAACTATAGAAATAATTTCCCGTAGGGATAAAAATAATTTCCATTCTTTAGAATTGTATGGTATTATGTCACCAATAATCAGTGGTAAATAAATAATTAGTGAAAGCATTTCAGAACCGGATAGTCGGATTTTATTTTTTGTTAGACAGTCACTATTAAAAAGAGGAGGTTTATTTTTACAATATAAACCAAAATTAAAAATTTGAATTCTATGATTTAAATGTTCTAGCGAAAAGACTTTATTTCTTATAAAAAAATTTAAAATGCACAGGAGATCATAATGGCAAACGCCTTCAAGCAAATCATGAAAACAATCAGCAGCCATATTATTAGTAACGTGAAAATCTGATAAGTTATTCCACACTGAATTTTCTTTCAATCCTGTTTCCGAAACATTATTTACACTCAAATCCTGCGAATAATTTTGAATGTTTCTTAAGTTGCTGGGATTTTCACTACAACAATATTTCAATTCATCTTTGCCTTCTTTGCAAAAGCGGCAATAAAATTTTGAACTGAAAGATTCTGTAAAGCCTAAAATGGAATTGATTCCAAGATTATCACCAGTTACAGCACAGGTAATGAGCTTTACTACAGTATATTTTCCAAAATTAATTCTTATACCTTCAGATTGTAAATTATTTAGTTGTTCTATTAATGGTTTGAATATGAGAGCATTTCCAAACTTAGTCCTATCTTGAGAAAAAAATATCATTGCCAAGAATATTTGCGACAGTTTAGATGAAATATAGTCAGGAAGCGACATTATTTTAATATATACTGACCCTAGTTTAAACATTCCAGAATGTGATCCTAAAGGATTTAAAGGTTCAAAGTCATCGAAATAGACCAGCAAAGGCAATAGTAAAATTTCTTCAGAATGGGAAGGATTAAATTTTTGTACCTTTCTCTTCCAAAATGAGGATTGTATTATATTCCAAATTGATGATTGGCTATTTTGAATATCTATGATATAGTCTGTTATTTGTTGCAAGATTGAAGTGTTTGAAAAAAGAATATTAAAAAACTTTTTTAATGGTAAAATTTTCACGAAAAAATTGTTTTTTGTTGTTATAACTTCGTTATTTTTCGAATAACAATGAAACTCTTCTGTGGGTAAATTATAGGTTTCATAATCGACACAATAATTCCATAAGCTCAATTTTTTTAACAAAATAAATTCAGACGTGGAAAAAGAAGGAGTTAGTAGTGATCTTAAGATTGTGACAATTTCAGAAAATATATTTTTATCCTCAATTTTGTCCAAAACTATATTAATATATTTGTCATAAAATGACATAAGATCTTTAAGTATTTTAAAAATAGTTGTTCGAGGTATACGTTCATTTGCTAATGTTTTTAATATAATTTTTAAAAAGTGTTTGGAAATTTCTGACAAGTTGACTATAACATCTGATTGTACAAGTGGTTCTATTGGAAAATCATTTGAAATAACATTTTGATTCAAATTTGCATGTGATTCTAATTGGTAATTTCTAAAGTTGTGACTATGGTTAATATGTTGAATATGCTTATTGATATTTGAAAATACTCGATCGCAGTCACTATTATTGCAAACAAATCGGTTATGATTAGGATGACAAGTCTTGTAATGGTTTTTATATAAAAAAGGAGAATCACATGATTCTAAGCAAACAGAACAAATATAATTCATTTTAATTTAATTTAATACCAAAAAGTAATCTTACGATAATTTCTTTAAATCGTTGTTAACAGACTCAACTGTTGATATAGTTGGTTGAGATATATTATCCATGGATGACGAAATTCCAAATACGTGCAGTTGTAAAAAAATCCAGATGAATGTACACTCTACTGGATATGATAAATTCAATGCGTAAAATGTATGGAAGCAAGTATTTATTGCTTTAACTGGATCCTCGAAATGATATTTTTTGTTTATCAACGTAACGTACGAAGTTGTGTCATCGGTTTCTATATTTCCAATGATAACTACCCTTGGCTGCAAACCTTTCTTATTATTAATGATCTTCTTTTCGAAATTATCTGCTTCTTGTATTGTCTGTATATAAAAAATAATATCATAAAATGGCAAAATATATTTCTATTTTTGAAAAAAATAGATATAGCCCATTCCAAAATTTTTAAAAGAAAATTTTAAAATGTGCTATAAATATTTGTTCAAATTTATTTTAAATAAAAAGTTCTATTAAATAGATATTTACCTTGAAGTAAGCCACGAAATATTCTTGACTTTCTATTTTTGTAATTTTATATGATGACTGATTAAAAGTTCGTTTTGTTGTTCTCGAAGAACAAAAAGTATATGGTAATATTAGGAATGCAATAATTTTTTTTGAGTGTTCTGTAAATTAATTATATTTATAATTTTTTATAACAGGAATAAAACTATAATTACCGTTTTCGCAATTATCCAGTATCTTACAAAAAGATTTTACAACTGGATGCTTTGACGATCTGGCAAAAATTATAATTTTTTTATAGTAAAAGTCCCACTTCTCCGACAAATCTAAAACATTTGGATGCAAGAGCTTTATGTCGATTAAAAACTGAAACAGTTAAATTCTTGTAATAAATTATATTTAAGAAATTTCAAATTCAATCAAAATTACAAGATCAGCTATTTTTGGATCATTTCCATTCTTTAAAAGCGGAAACAAATTTATATAATCTAAAGTAACTCCATTTTTATTTTTTAATAGCTTCTGTCTCTCTGGGAAAGAATTTTTCCATTTATATTTAATATCTTCCCAAGGACCGGAATTGTTTTTGACAAATTCAAAATCGTCGATAACTGAACTATCTAAATAGTAGGAAGTTTAAAAATGAAAGAAAAGAAATAAAAATAATATTTAAAATTTAAAAAAATTAAAGTAAAAGAAAGTATAGAAAAATGAAAATATAAAATTGTAAGAGGTCTAATTATCAAAGCTATATTAATTACCAGGAGAATCCAAAGTAAGTTCTGATGAAACTGAAGGTACTGAATTTCTAGTTTTTCTTTGTACTAGTCCACATCCAGATAACTTTTTTCGGTAAAAACAGTAGCTATCGTAAAGCTTACCAGACGGTTTTTGAGCTTTACAACCTATTGTATAATATGTTAAATTAATTTCATTCGTAAAACATGCAGAAATTGAATCTGCTAAATATAGAAAATCTATTCGGTTCAGCCTGAAAAGTAAAAGCAAAGAAAATCAAAATTAAAGTAAATGACGAATAACATACTCGACAGAAATATCTTTTTGCAAAATTGTTTTGATTATTATTTTTGATAATTGTATACGTTCACTGTTATCCAGTTTATTATTCTTTTCGTAATTTTTCAGTATTATTTTAACATCTAAGTCATCCAAATTACGTATACTATCATTAGACGAAAACAAATCTCTAACAATAGAATGTAATAATGTGTTATTCAAAAAATCTTCTTTGTTGTGATAAGAAATGGTGCGATAAACTCTATAGTGCTCGTCCTGTGGTTCTGATATTGTATTTTCAGTTTCAGATGGTCCCGCTATTATATTTTCTGTTTGTGATTCTATTATTGTACTTGCAGTTTCTGATTCTAAATCTAAAAAGAAATCTCATATTTATGTAACTTTTTCAAGAGCAAAGCTACTTATTTATAAGTTTTACTAAATATACATTTAGTAAACTGTGAGTATAATAAAATATTAGAAATATCGTTGTGTGAGAACTGAAATGTTGTAAGTGTTTGATACAATATTTTGAAAGTATATATTATATAGAGGAATGTAGAGAATTTAAAGTTCTATTAACTGTTCTATTACATAAAATCATAATATGAAATGAAAAAACTTTCAACACGTTTATCTTGAAGCGCAAACAGTTCGCTTCTCACACGACGGTTATATCTTAAAAATAAACCTTGAATTAAAGTTTCAATAATATCTTCTTTACAAAATATTGCCAAAATCCATTGTGGTGAAGTAGAGATTTTTTGTTTAACGTAATCAACAAGATATTCATTTGGTATAACTGCATTAGTAAAATTGTCAACAAAATAAAACTGGTCGTTATCAAGTTTATATGAATTTTTTGCTAAAATAATGAGGATAATAATAATAATAAATAATAATGTTATGGAATTCTTTTTTTACTCGCTGTAATAAAATCTTCAAACTTTAATTCGTCACCGCTTGCCGAACAAACTTTTATAATATTTTGTTGTTCCTTAAATATACAATTTACAAATAAACCCATTTTCTTATTTTCTAAAATAAAAACATTGATGAATCTACTAATAATTTAATTTTTTGCATACAAATTTGACAAGAGATGCTTGTATAATGGTGCATATCTAAGTAAAAACTTTGATTTTTGAAGTATCAATAAAGTCAGCACTGACCCATTAGATTTTTGTAAAGTATAAATAAACTGAATAGAAACTGCATTATTCAGTAATCACTATGGGGTATACATTATATTTATATATATAAAATAAAGTATAAAATATAGTGATTAATTTTTTTGAGCTTGTTTGCAATTTTGCACTGAATTTTGTTAATTATGTTTTATTTCACTATATTTATAATGTATATAGTGAAATAAAACATAATTAACAAAATTCAGTGCAAAATTGCAAACAAGCTCAAAAAAATTAATCACTATATTTTATACTTTATTTTCTAAAGAAATAATTATTAGCAAAAAACTTAATTTAAAAAAAAACATCTAAACCACTTAAACGCACTTTAAAGTTAGTTAAATAAATTATATTAATTAATTATACTTACTTTTATTGCCTTTTTATAAAAGCGTCTTTCTTCTTTCACTGTACACTACACAAATTACAAATGCTTATGCAATAATTTTCACCTACGCACATGTACTAGAAATGACAACCGAGATTACGCTATGACAAACGAATTGGAGGTACGGCAACCGTAATAAATATCAATTAGAGCTCTGATAACTGATTTGTTAGAAATTGGAGGAATGGTAGCTGTAATACTTATTAATTGGAGGTATTGCAGCCATACTAGTTAAAAATTGAAGGTATGGTAGCCATAAAAGTTATAAATCTGATTGGCAGCTGTAATAGTTATAAATTGGATGTACGACAACCGTAAAATTTATGAATTGGAAGTATGACGGCCGTTACAATTCAGAATATAGGTTATGACAGCTACAATTATTCTGATTGGAGTATTGGCAGCTGTATGGAGGTTACTGTAGCTTGGACGTGAGTGAATGGGGCTACAATATATGTAATGAAGTTGTGACATCACATTTAATGAAGTTGTTATGGCCGTAAAATTATTTTTGTGCGTTTTTATCTTATTGTAATAGGCACGACAAACACAAATAGGTCTTAGAGACCGATGTCAGAGGTATAATTGCCGAGCATTGGCTATCATACTGTAACTGATATTCTTGTAACACC